>CAUYPK010036081.1:0-48204 GCA_963574355.1 Loris lydekkerianus
GAGGCGACAGTCAGGAGTTGGGAGAGAGCTCAGGGGTCTTTGGCTAGCCCAGAACTCAGATCTGATCCCCTTCACCATCTCCCACTTCTGTTGAAAGGCTGGTTTGTTTGAGAACTGGAAGCCTTGTGAGGGCAGAGACCATATCTGTCCGCTTCATAGGTTTACAGGCTTCAAATGAACCACCATAGGCCTTGACACACTTAACTTTTGGAGCCCCTACCCAAGGCACATGAAACATCTTAAAATGCACTCTGATCCCACATTACATGTAATTTTATAGTAAAAATTTTCAAAGAGTTTTTAAATAATGAAAATTCTCAAACTATAGTTTATTGGCTTAACTCTAATTTCTGAAAAGCATCATGCATACTTGGGAATTCTTTGAAAGGAGAACATTTAAAACAACCGATTGCTTTCAAATGTAGTGACATATTCATGATTTCCAGATTTTCTAGTTTATGAAGTTGCCATAAGATTATGGTGTGTTGACATTAAATGACATAATTTTAGTTTTAATTTTCTGTTCTTTTAAAGATATTTAAATACATCTCCCCTCTTTCCCCCTCCCCACCTTTCTCTGGTCTCAAATCTTTCTGTAAGACCTTGAAATCTTCATAGACTGCAGACACTTTGCCTATGGGACAAAGAAAATGACCAGCCTGGCCTACGGTGGCTCCTATACTATTGAAGAGAGGTGAGATAGAGAGAAATATAAATGATTTGGAAACATGAAAAGAAAATGCTGACATCCTTCATAAGAAAGAATGCAAGTGAAAATGTGATACCATTTTTTTTTCATATCTCAGATTGGTAAAGATCAGAAGATGGGTTTTGGTACGATTTGGGGCAATCTTTTGGAGGACTATGGGAGGTTAACCCTTAAATGCAAAGTGTGCATCCTTTTGCCCCAGCAATTACAAGAAAGCGAGGCTTCAGATACACATACAGTGTATGAAGACACGTGGAAAGATTTTCACTGCCCCGAAAACCTGCGTTGGCAATACAGGACTGATGTATATGGTGAGATACTCCATTCTGAAATGGTCCACAGCCATGGAAGAACATATGTACATGTTAATGTGGAACAAATACATCAATACGGCACTAAGTGAAGGCAATTTAAGGTGCAGGACAATGTGTAATACATGATTTATTTTGTAGAAAAAAGAAAGCAATATACATCTTACACACAGGTTTATGTTCATCTATATTTATATACTAGGAAATGCCTAGAAGTATTTGGAAGGAGACTTAGAAATTGAGACAAATGGTTGTGTCCGAGAGGGAATCTAGGAGGATGGAGAATTACTTTTTGCTTTTGCTCTATTTAATATTGTTATTTTCAACATACATATGTATCTTTTTTTTTTTCATTAAAATATCTAGTCAACAAATGGACAAATGCTTGTGGAATAAAAGAAGTAAGACAGGCCAGGCTAGGTGGTTGACACTTATAATCCCACTTTGAGGGGCTAAGGTGGGAAGACTGCTTGAGTCCAGGAGTTCAAGACCAGCCTGGGTAATACAGCAAGACCCCATCTCTACAAATAAAATGAAATAAATTAGCTGGGCATGATGACACACATGTGTAGTTCTAGATACTTAGGAGGCTGAGGAGAGAGATTACTTCAGCCCAGAATTTGGAGGTTATAATAAGCAAGCTATGATCATGCCACTCTACTCCAGCCTAACCAAAAGAGTGAGACCCCGACTCTTAAAAAGATAAAATTAAATTAAAAGAAGTAAAAAATGAATGAATGAATAAATGAATGGATAAAAGAGTTTTAGTTGCCAAATGTGGAGAAGGAAGGGCACTGCAGCTTGGAGCCCAAGAGGCTCCCCCCACCTGGCAGCGCAGACACACAGAGGGGCAGAGAGCACGATGGTCCCTGTAGCTATGGAGGCAGGAGGCCTTCTTCCCAGAGGCCTGAAGGATGGAGGAAGCTGAGCAGAGGAGAAGGAAGAATGGGAGGGGAAGGTTTGTTCTAGAAGGGCTGCTCTGCACCCCTGTCCCTACCCCCAGTTTCTCTCTAGAGTGTATTTCAAGCCCCAGAAGTCTAGCATGGTCACTGGCATAGAATTTGTTACAATACATACTTGTTGACTGAATAGACAGATGGAATCAGTCACTAGTTAATCCAGGCCCCAGTGTTAGTCACTCCTGTTTCCTCTTCACACACCCTCCCCCAACAACAAATGACTTTTTAGTGTTGCCATATACAGCTATGCAGGTTGTTCACTGCACGACTCCAGGAGTCACCATTTTTATAGACTGGCATGTGAATGATTTCTCCTGACCTTGTGGAATATGGGTGCACCTGCAAATCATTGTTTCTTCCTCTGAGCTCAGGAGAACTGAAGCCACATCAGGGGTGGAAGAGGTGAGGGAAGGAGACTCTCCTAACGCTGATGCTGAAGGATTTCCCCTCCCTTTCCTCTCCAGTTCCTAAGGCCCTGCTTCCTTTGTTCCTTTTTTTTTTTTTTTTTTGAGACAGAGTCTTGATTTGTCGCCCTTGGTAGAGTGCCGTGGTGTCGCAGTTCACAACAGCCTCAAACTCTGGACTCAAGTGATCCTCTTGCCTCTGCCTCCCGAATAGCTGAGATCAAGAGAGCCCACCGCAATGCCCAGCTAATTTTAGAGACCAGGTCTGGCTCTTGCTCAGGCTGGTCTTGAACTCCTGAGCTCAGGAGATCCACCCACCTTGGCCTCCCAGAGTGCTGGCACTACAGGCAGGAGCCACTGCACCCAGCCCCTTTGTTCCTTTCTAATTTGAGACTGAGACGTAGCCAGAGTTGGCCGATTACTTTGTCCCTCAACTTCAGAGTCTTGAACTTGCAATATGATCATGGCAAGTTGCAGAACCTCTCAGGGTCTCGGTTTTCTCTTAGGAGAAATGAGCAAATGTGTAGGGAAAGATTCTCCATCCCCTTCCTTGGCTTGAAGGGACCTCATGGGGATAAAAGTAGAAGGAATGCGACAGTTTGCCTGGCCCTCCCTATCCTTGGGGCCTAAACTCAGCTTCAGAGGGTGGCATCCTGGCATGGAAGGAAACTGTGCTGGGAACAGCCCTGATTGGGTCCTGACCAGGATAATGTCCACTGGATGTCACTGGGCAAGTCACAACCCTGCTGTCCCAGCCTCAGTTTCCTTCTCTGTAGAATGGGAACTTAGGCCAGATCAGTGTCAAATGCTAGACAGAACTTGTCGTTTTCTTTTTAATTTTTGTCTTTCTTCCTTCTCATGACAAACATCATACATGTTTGTAGAAATTCAAATAGTACCAAAACTAGTTGATGTATCCAAGGAAAACCAACCATAATTGAGAATTACTGTTAACTCACTGCATTTTTCCAGATAACTTTAAATTCTGATATAATTTTAAATTTATAATAAAATTACAAAAATAGTACAAAGACTCTGATATAAGCTTTACTCAAATTTACCCATTGTTTACATTTCGACTGTCTTGCTTTATTTATTTTTCTCTGTATAGATGTGTATGTATAACCTTTCCCCAAATTTCCCAATTTAAGACTAAGTTGAAGACATCATGCCCCTTTACCTCTAAATACTTCAGGATGCATTTCCTAAGAACAAGGATGCTCTCTTACAATGAGAGACTTACATAATCCCTGCACAGTTAACAGCATCAGGAAACCCAGCATTGATACAATACTATTATCTAATCCACAGTCCATGTTCAAATTCAGCTGTGTCATCTGCTCATAGATTTTCAGAGAAAGTCCTGAAAAAAGATCAAGAAAAAGATCGTCATTTTTTCTTAAAGACAGCATGTATTTAAATTAAAGGATTATGCTTTATTCTAAATCCTTCTCTCCTCTTTTATTGTTATTGGTGTTTAAGATGCCTCTTTTTTGGTGAAATGATGGTAAGAGTAGAAAGTGGTTTGTTATTTATTTCTGATATTCCTATTTGACAAAATAAAAAGTAGGAGGCCTTATGTCAGTCCTTAGACGTCTTTTGCAGAGATCCCAAAGAGTGTTCCCCCTCCCACTCTAGAAACCAGATCTCACTTTCCCAGCCTCCCTTGCAGCTGTGGCACAAGCATGTGACCTGGCTCAGCCAATCAGACACATCCTTTTAGGAACTCTGACTCTTAAGCAGGTGATACAAAGAAGCAAAGATGGAATGTGATTGACCTGAGTGGAAGCAACAGCAGAAGTAGCAGGAAGTTTTCCTGGGCAGTGGATCCTTAGGGCCGGTCCCAAGGTCAGTTTTTCTGTTGTCCTCCATCGTCTGTCCTCAAGATGTAATTTGGGCTGGGGTTCTGGCTACAGTCCGGTCCTTGGTTCCTGAGCCTGACTGTCCAGCCAGCCTGAGGAGTCCATGAGTTTGCTGTTGCTTGCAACCAAGAACCCTGACCAGTAAATACAAAGAAATCAGTATTGGTGGGAATGGCCAAGAATGGTTGGAGTGTGACACATCTGAACTTGATGAACAGTGATTCTGAGGGATGGGCACCCATGGAGGAATCTAGTGGCCTCATGTGAAATGTGAATGGATCACCGTCTGAAGGCTAGGCTGGGAAGCCCAGACAGGAAGTCCTATGGGTGAGAGGTAGGAGGAGGGGAGAATCTGGAGTTGGGTGCTGAGAATTGAGCTGGGAGAATGGAGGTTAGCTCAAGGAGGAGAGGAGAGCAGCTTTGCAAGAGGAGATAGCTGGGCTGAGTCACAGGATTACACTGGCCCAAAATATTTTTTTGTCTCTTTTCTATATGCCAGGCAGTATTTTGGTTAATAAAACAGTATGGGGATTTGTATTATGATCCTCATTTTACAAATAAAGAAAATGTGATACAGAAGAATTAAATAACTTGTACAAGATCAGAAAACAGAAAGGGACAGGTCTGAATTCAAACCTCAGTCTGTCAATTCCAACATGATTTTTTTTTTTTTTTTTTTTTTTTTTAATAGAGATATATTATAACTTTATGGCCCTTTGGTAGAGTGCCGTGGTATCACACAGCTCACAGCAACCTCCAGCTCCTGTGAATAAGCGATTCTCTTGCCTCAGCCTCCCGAGTAGCTGGGACTACAGGCGCCCGCCCCAACGCCCGGCTATTTTTTTTGTTGCAGTTTGGCCGGGGCTGGGTTTGAACCCACTACCCTCGGCATATGGGGCCGGCACCCTACTCACTGAGCCACAGGCGCTGCCCTCCAACATGATGTTTTTAAGAACCTAAACAGATTAAAAAAAAAAAAAAAAGGAAGGAAAGAAAGAACCTTAACAGATACTCTGATGAGGAAACAAAGTCTCTTCTTCAAACCTTGATTTTTTGTTGTTGTTGTTGTTGTTGTTTGTTTTTTTGAGACAGAATCTTACTCTGTCCACCTGAGTAGAGTGCTGTGGTATCATAGCTCAGGGCAACTTCAAGCTCCTGGGTTTACGCAATCTTTGTGCCTCAGCCTCCCAAGTAGCTGGGAGTACAGGCACCTGCCACAACACCCACTATTTTTAGAGATAGGGTCTTTCTCTGGCTCAGGCTGGTCTCAAACTCGTGAGCTCAAGTGATCCACCTGCCTCAACCTCCCAGAGTGCTAGTATTAGAGGCATGAACCACAGCCCCCAGCCAAGCTCTGAGTTTTTACATACAGTCAGCCCTCCATGTCTCTGGGTTCCTCACCTGATTCAACCAGCTGCAATTGAAAATACTTGAAAAAAAACTTGGGTCTATACTGAACATACAGACTTTTTTCTTTGTATTATTCTCTAAACAATACTGTATAGCAACTATTTACATATCATTTGTGTTGTATTAGGTATTATAAGTAATCCGGAGATAATTTAAAATATGTGGGAAGATGTGCATAGGTTACCTGCAAATACCGCAGCATCTTATTGGATTTTAGTATCCCCGGGGTCCTAAAACGAATCCCCCATGGATATTGAGGGATGACTATACTTCCTATGAGTACTTTAAGTAAAATACAATCCCTCTTAGTACTTTGTGATGCAAATATATTATAGTTGAGTAACAGACTCTAGGGACCTGGCTCACTCTGTAAATATCAACCCTCCCTTCTCTTCCCCCACCTGTAAAAAACACAGCCCCCAAAATGAGCCCCAGCACACAGGTCAGATGTGTACCCAGTGATGGGTACCCACTCGTACCCAGTGTCCCCTTTCCCTCCCACCACTCTCTCCTCAGCGCCCACTGAGCCTGGGTTTGTTCCGGGCGTGCCTCTCCTTGTGGGCTCAAGGTTAGTTCTGAGGCAGTTCTGGTACCAATATCCCCCTTGCTCAGGAGGGATTCAGGCATGAGAGGTGGCACAATTCTGGTCAATGATCAGTGGGGGCCAATCCCTATGGGCTTCTGGGAAAGATTTTCCTTGATTCTTAAAATGGGACACCAGGATAAGATAGTTCCTGTTATTTGTTTGCTTTTGCTGCTTGTGACATTGTTGGGTGATGACGCAGTCTCTGGGGTAGTGGCAGTCATCTTGTGACCATGTGGTGAGCTGGCCAAGGACAAGTCAGAGTGCTGAGAGTGGCAGAAGGGAAGAGAAAGAGAAAACAGCCTGGTCCTGGTGTTACTGGGCTGGAGGAACAACTTCTGAAACTACCCTTCCTTTTGACTTGTTCTTTGAGATAATAAACTTCCCTTCTTTTTTTTTTTTTTTTTTTTTGAGACAGAGTCTCATTTTGTCACCGTTGGTAGAGTGCTGTGGTGTCACAGCTCACAGCAACTTCAAACTCTTGGGCTAAAGCAATTCTCTTGCCTCAGCTCCCAAGTAGCTAGGACTATAGGCGCCCACCACAACGCCTAGCTATTTTTTAGAGATGGGGTCTCGCTCTTGCTCAGAATGATCTTGAACTCCTGAGCTCGGGTGATCCACCCGCCTCGACCTCCCAAAGTGGTAGGATTACAGGCTTGAGCCACATGCCAGCCTACACTTCCCTTCTTGTCCAATGGAATAAGGTTCTCTGTCGTGCTAAAACATCTTTACTAATTTGATATGCTATAACTGCAAGGCAGGAATACCAGCCATCAGTTAACTGAGGAAAATCTGATTCCTTGACCAGGGCAGGCCCTGCAAATTCCTTTCCCTGCTGGTTCAGAGCAGGAGGAGAAGAAGAGAAAGCACAAGCAGGGGTGGGCTGAGATCCTGCCCCCTGTGTCTTCTCTGCACATGTCAGTGGAGAGCTCCCATCAGAGAGCCCACTGCAGCCAGCCAGACTTCTGACTCCCATTTCCTGTGGGGTCAGTGGAGAGGGAAGAAGGGGTATGCAGAGGAAGGCAGTTTTATTTACTGAATCAGGATGGAAAACAGATGTCCAAGTACCCCACTGGGCCCAGGCTCACCCTGGACAGGGGCTGGGCCTGTTCTCAGACCTGACCCGTCTATGAAACCCCCTGCTCCCCACATCAAGTCCAGATGTGACTTCCTCAAAGTTCTCACAACGATTTTGATTAGTTGTAGCTAGGAAACCTTCACCTCCTAGTTCAACCCTAACTTACCAGCTCATCCAGGAGAAGAACAGAAGGAATATTTGTAAGGAAACCTGTGTGGGGTAAAGTGGAGTGGGGACTTGACACTCACGCCAATGTGGGTTCAACCTCAGCCTGCTCTCTTACTAGCAATTGGAGCTGTTGTCCGCCTCCAACAGCTCTCGAACAAGCCACCACAAATCTAGGGACTCGAAACAACAAGTGCTGATTAAAGGTGTTTAACCCCCCCTCCCCCATCACACATTGAAAGAATAAGAGTTGCCTTGGGCCACAGGTTCAATACACAAACACTAACTAAGGAAGGCTGATGAACAAAATAAAGTTCATGATATCTGACACCACAGGTAAACAAAAAAAGTCCTCACAAAATTACCATGTGGCCTGTGCTGGACACCTGGGATTTGCTCACAGTTCTAAATTAGGACAGGGCATGATGGGACAGCTCATTTATTCTCTGCATAGTGATTTTTTTTTTTTTTTTTGAGACAGAGTCTCACTATGTTGCCCTCAGTAGAGTGCCCTGGCATCACCCCTTAGAGCAACCTCAAATTCTTGGGCTTAAGGGATTCTCTTGCCTCAGCCTCCCAAGTAGCTGAGGCTACAGGCGCCCCTACTGTAACGCCCAGCTATTTTTTTATTGCAGTTGTCATTGTTGTTTAGCAGGCCTGGGCTGGATTTGAACCCTCTAGCCTTGGAATATGTGGCTGGGTGCCATAACCACTGTGCTACGGGCGCTGAGCCCATAGTGATTTTTTTTTTTTTTAAAGTTAAGTCTGATATGACAGTGGTGTATGGACATGAGCAGAGGAGATGGTACAAGATGCATGTCCACCCTGTTCCTCACCTCCCGTCCCTGTGTAGATAGATGTTCCTTCATCTCCCAAAGGTAGAGAGTGTTGGTAAAATGTATGCATATGTATGTAAGAGAGATAAAAATTGAGTTAGTTTTGTATGATGTTTTTACTATTCTTGTAAGAATGAAATATATAGGTATATACGAGCTATAAAATGAATTACACAATTTTGGTGATTCTACATGAGTTAAATGCTCTTATAACTGGCATTGCACCATATAAGGCTAAACAATAAAATTCATGCTCATGCTTAAAAATTTTAGTTTTTTCTTAGAATAACGTTAAATAGCAAATTAAAAAAACCATGGTAAGTTGAGAGAGAGACTATCAAAGAAAGGAGAAAGTGGCCAGGCATGGTAGCCCATGTCTGTAATTCTAGCACTTTAGGAAGCTGAGGTAGGAGGATTGTGCTTAAGCCTAGAAATTCGAGACCAGCCTGGGCAACACAGCAAGACCCTGTCTCTACAAAAATGAAAAAATTAGCTGGGCATGGTGGCACACCTCTGTAGTTCCAAGTTCTCAGAAGGCTGAGGAGGGAGGATCACTTGAGCCCAGGAATTTGAGTCTGTAGTAAGCTATGATTGTGCCACTGTACTCTAGCCTGCGAGACAGAGTGAGACTTTCTCTTCAAAACAAAACAAAACACCCCAAAAAAGCAAGCAAGAAAAAAAATGTTGTAGAGGTACAAATATATAAAGCTTTTCCTTTCTTTTCTCTCTCTTTTTTAGACAGAGTCTTGCTCTGTTGCCTAGGCTGGAGTGCAGTAGCATCACCATAGCTCACGGCAGCCTCAAATTTCTGCCTCAGCCTCCTGAGTAGCTGAGAGACATGGAGCCCAGCTATTTGGTTATAAAGTTTCTGATCCCATCCTCTCATCTATAAAATGGGAATGATTCTATTTACCCCCAGGTTATTCAAGAATAAAGGAATATCATGGTTGTGATTCCCAGAACACGGTCATGGCTCCCTCAAAGTTTGTCCCTGCCCTTGCACCCTTTAACCTTGCCTTATAGATGTAAATTACCAATTTCCTCTCTCATTTCACACATTCATTCAATATTTACTGAGTCCTATGAGCCAGGCACTATTCTAGGAGCTGGAGATCAGAGAATAGACCAGACAAAAGTTTTGTCTGCCACAGAGTTCATTTTGATAAGAGAGACGGACAATAACTAAGGCCAACCAATAACATACATGGGGTGTTGGAGCGTGAAGTGTGCTAAGAAGAAAAACAGTGCAGGCGGCTCAGTATGACCCAGGGTGGCCAGGGAAGGCCCACCAATGATGTCATTGGAATGGATCTTGAAGGGGAGTCCTGAGGATGCTACAGGCAGGGGGAATGGGTGGTGCAAAGGCTTTGGGAGGGGAGCACGTTGCATGTGTTTAAGGAATAGTGAGGGGCCCAGGTGGCTGGAGGGGGGCAGGAGGGGAGGGATAAGGGAGCTGGGGAGGGCCGGCTTGGTGGGCCTGCAGAAGGACTTTAGCATGAGTGACATGAAAACATAGGCATGGAGGAGGGAGGGAAGCAGCAGGCTCAGGGAAGACCAGAGATTGCAGCCTGAGCAAGAGGAAGCAGGGAGATCAGGGGGTGTGGCCTACCCAGGGGCCACAGAGGAGGTGGGAGAAGTGGCTGGATTCCCAGCGTTTTGGAGTTAGAGTGCACAGAGTTTACCATCCTGTCAACTCACAGTGAATCGATTTAGCAGGTGTTATCAAATCCTCATTTTATGCATGGAGGAGAGAACCTCAGATGTTGGCAAGGCCAAGTGACTTGCACGGTGTCTATAGTTACAGGTGGTATTGCTCAGAAGGCAGGAAGATGGCAGGGTCTGTCTGAGGCTGACTCCATCTGTGTCTTCTGCCTCTCTCTGGGTCTCCTTATCTGCTGTCACCCCATCTCCATCCCCCCCACCCCAAACTTTCACCTTCCACTTCTTATGATTTGCAGATACTTCAACTCCTCCTAAGCCCGTTTCTAAGTGTTTCTGGCGCCTGGGGGATCTACTCTGAGAGCGTGTTGGTGTGTGCATGACCACCACTGCACCAGCTTGCCTGTGGGAGTGTGTGTTCCCCAGTGTCTGGGTGTGTCTGAGGTGTACATACATATGACTGCCTGAGATCACCTACTCATGGAAGAGCTTAAGAGACTGGACATGTGTGTGTGAACATGCAAGTGTGTAAGTACATGGAGGTATCCACTCTCCTCTCTACCCATTCAAATCTGCCTCCATCCTGAAAGGCCCAGGTCAAGCCCACTCCTCCAAGAAGGCTCCTTCCTCACTTTTTTAGGTTAGAGTCCTCCCCTGACAGCCTCCCATGGCCCATTGGTGAGAACTGCACACTTGGGGCTGCAGCTGCTGTAGAATGGGTCTGTCTCAGGGAGTACTGGCTGCCCACAAACTGCAGGGCATGGTGAGCATGTGTGCACCCTTCCTTCCCCTGCACCCCTACCTCTCCATTTAACCACAGCCCATCTCCCAAGGTAAACAGCCTCCCCCCACAAACTACCATGGATGCTTTAGTGGGTGCTTGGTGGGGGAGGGGCACTGGTCCCAGAGGGTCTAGTGGGCAGAGGCAGGTGGGGCAGAGGTAGCTGCGCCCCAGGCTACCTCCCTACCTGTGGGTGGCAGCTGAGCCTCCAGCAGTAGGGGAGAACGCCCTACTCTCTCCACCAACTTCCAGGGCAGGCTTGTTGGGGCCCTGTGCCCCAGGGACTTGCTCCCTTTAGCCTCTGGCAGCCTGGGACCCATCCTTTGCTCTCAGGAGCCCCCACTATAGGGGCTTCCTCCCTGAGCTCAGGCCCCAGAGTAAAGCCTTTTGCCTTCTGTCTCCTTCCCATGACACTGGTTCCTCTGTGAACCCTTTGGCCTCTCCTATAGGTACCAGAGGGAACTTCTTTAACCCATTGGAAATTAAGCCTTTGCTTTTAGCCTGAATTGCCCAGCTAGTGTTAGAATCATTTTGGTCCAGCATCTCACTAGCCTGTCATGGCCAGCTCGGTGCCCATCCCCAGGCTAGCCTACCCTTCTCCAGTCCTGGCCAGGCTTGCTCCTGTCTCAGGGCCTTTGTTCTAGCTGTTTCCTCTTTCTGGAATGTTCTCCCTCACTCCCTGCTTGGCTCCCTACCTCCAAGCATCTGTTGAAATGCCATTCTCTCAGTGGGGCCTACCTGGACCACCCAGTTGTGACCTGCCCGAGCCTGCACCACACACCGACCCTTCTGTCCCCCAGTACTCCGCACCCCACAGCACTGCCAGGGCCCCCACCCCGCTGCCCACTGCCTGCATACACACTGCGGAATGTGCATGTTCTGGCTCCTGTGTCTCCTCAACAGAAATGCATCTCTGCAGGCAGGGACATCACTTTGCCCACTGACGTTTCCCCAGTGTCTAGAACTTGTTTGGCCATTTTAGATGTTCCATAGATATTTATTTTGGTTGTTGGTGGGACTGGAGCCAAGAGAAGAGGGGACCTGGTGGGAGAGATGAGAGTCCTCCCCTACTTCAAACCTGTGGTTCTCCTCCAGGGGAAGGAGAGGGGTTAGGGTGGTCACTAGACCTCTGGACCTACGGATGGTGATGGTGGGGAGGTCCAGCCCCCTTCTCCCCCCCCACCCGCCTTCTCCCTGGAGTCATGCCCTCCTGCATGCGTATGTTGGCACACACCCGCGCACCCTGCATACGTGGCTCCACCTCCCACCCAGCTCCTCTGCACGCGCTGCTGACGAGGCTGTGGTTTTGAGGCCCCAGAGGTGCAGATTAGAGTCAGGGCATGTGTCTTCTGTGGCTGCAGCAGCAGGTAGGGCTGGGATGGTTCCCACTGAAAACAAGTACAGAGCCCCTTCACCCCACCCTTCTTGCACACACATACATGTGCACACAGACCGACAGATGGACAGGTATCCCCCCGGGGGGCTGTCCTTAGACCTCAGGCACAGGAGCTGTGCAGCTATCTGTACTAGGCCTTGCTGTGGCAGCTGGGGGAGGCGGAGGCAGAGGAAGTGGCTGCCAGCTCTCTTCCTGGCGTCTGAACTTCCCCTTCGGTGCTCAGTGCCTGACGCATGGGCACCTAGCTTCGTCTGTCAGTTCTTTCTCTTTCACCTTCCATGTCAGAACCACATCCCTGGGGACAGGTGCCACATTCAGCAATCGTGGGGCCAGGGTTGTCTGTCCCCGTGGTCTCTCATGCACACAGAGTGGTTGGCCTTGGGGAACATGCTGGGTCCCTGCTCAGACCTGTCCTGGCTGCCCGGGGCCTGCCAGTTGCAGCTCAGCCCTCTGGCCCACCCTCAAGCCATCTGCTGCCCCTCCAGCCCAGACAGCTTGCTTGAGGTGAGGGAAGAGTGTGGTCTCAAGCTGGACGCCCAGGTTCAAAGCCACCTCTTCATGACTTAGGCAAGGCAGTTAGCCTCTCTGACTGGCATTTAACCCCAGTTTCCTCCCAGGCAGAACTACTGTGAGGGTTAAATAGGTTCATATATGCAAACTACCTGGCACAACACCTGCTGTGCAGGAGAGCTGTCAATAAATATTAGCTGTTACAATTATTGTCTCCTGCCTTTGAGTTAGAGGGGCCTGAGAAATGAACTTGTCCAGGCTTTGCAGCCCAGCTTCCACACTAAGCCAGCTGCTCTCAGGTCACCTAGGAGCTTTCTGGAGACTTGGAGTCTTAGGGCACTCTGCAGGTCCTAATACAGCAGGTGTGGGGTAGGCTGGAGGCTAGCACTTCAGCCTGCAGTCATCTGTGGGACAGGACTGTCCTGCAAGTCCCTTGTCCCAACCATAGGCTGGTTCCTCCTACCCCTCCAAGGCCCCTCTGCATTGCAAGGCTCCTCTCTTATAGGAAGAATGCCCACAGGCCCTGCTGCATAGAGCCCCCAAAGCCCCTACCTCCTGAAGCCTCAGTTTCCACAAGTATGAAAGGGCATAAAAACTCCCACATCACAGGACTAATGTCAATGAGCTCATGGATGAAAAGTGGCTGGCCTGCAGCCAACACCAAGCTGACTTTCATTCCTGTAACTGCCTGCACCCCACATGTGGCGAGCACCTGCCTCCTATTCTGGGGCTTCCATCAGGTCTATGAGCCCAGACTCACATCAGGTCTTGGGACAGACTTGTTGACCAGGGTGGGCTCCAGTAAACTTTCTGCCCCCATGCTTTGGGCCCTGAGAGCTGAGAGGGAGTACGGTGCTCACCACAAACAGCCTGAGTGAAGGAGGAAGGAAGAGGGGACAAGCTGAGCAGCTGCAGCTCCAGAGGAAGCTGAACGCCAGGCCATGGTATGACATTTCTCCAGGGCCCCGCCACAGCCCCCTGCCCACCCCACTGGCTGACGTCAGTGGGGAGTGCGTGAGAGACGATCCAGCCTGGGCCAGCTCCCTGGACTGTGAGCTATGCCACTGCATTCCGGCAGCCAACAGAGCTTCGTGTCCTAGGTCAGCATCGCCCTCTCCATAACAACACCTCTTCATCCCACTCCCAACACCCCACCTCACCCAGGTTCAGCCCTAGAAAATAGCTATTAAGCACCTATGGTCTGCTGGTTTCATATCCACAACTTCATTTAATCCTCCACACACCCTGACATTTCACAGGTCAGGAAAGTGGCTCAGAGGGTCTATGTAACCTGCTCGAGGTTATATAGCTTGTAGGTAGCTGAGCCAGCCTTCCAGCTCAGGTTCCTGTCTGTGGCCCTCATGCCTGTGAATACGTGGATTTGTGCTGGAAGAGCCTCGTTGTCGGAGAACCTGTGCAACTAGGGCCTCTTGTTTGTCAAGGAGGAAGTGGACACCCAGCACTGGGAAGCGAGTGCCTCGGGCCATGCTGTGGGCCCCTGGCAGAACCAGGCTGGGTTTAGAACCTTTTCTTTGGCAATGGGTGCTTGAAGGGAGGGGTTCTGCTGGGAAGGATCCCTCCTTCACTGCCTCCAGGTCTGCACTCAGAGGCCCTTCCCAGAGAGAAGTCTTTCTAGAAGTCCCAGCTCTATCCCAGGTTGACTTCAGTTTTCTTCATGGCACTTTCTGTCACTTCCAGTTTTATGTATCTAATTATTTATTGATTGTTTCTTCCCTGAGCTAGAATGTGAGCTATGTGAGTTCAAGGAGAATCTGTCTTGTAGAACAGCACCTGGCACAAACTCAATTTTTGTAGAATGAATGAATGAGTGGGTAGAGTCAGGTGATAAAGGAACAAGAGTAAGTGGAGCAAAGTTTGGTATGAAAAGAAATGTATTAAGTGCAAGCCAAATAGCTAATCCTAGGTGAAAGAGGAGAGTAAAGAGTAATTTAGAAAAAGGAAGGCAGGGTCCCCATGTACAGCCACATGGTCTGGCACTCTAACTGCAAAGTAAATGGCGCCCCTTCCAGTTGCACAGTGCTCAACTTTGACAACAGTGCGTGGCACCTCCCAGGAGCAGGAAGGATCAAGCTGTTTGCCCTCCTCAGCGGGGCCTGAGGGAGCCGGGCAGCAATGAGTGAGACAGATCTACAGGTGTCTGTAGCGGGAGGAACAGGCTGTACCCTCCATGAGGACGCCACGTGGTCGCGGTTAGCAGTTTGCCATCCGGTGTTGTCTCCAAAGACAGTTGTCCAACTGGGGGTGGGGGCAGCTGTTCTGCTGTTAGCAATCTGTAGTACCTGGAGCGCCCAGCCAGCCGTGGGTAGGGAAATCACCCTGACACACCCCACAAACACACACCAAACACTGTGGACAAAGATAATCGCACCAGGGGGAAGGGAGGGCTGTTTCCTGAGCCAGCCGCGGGCTTGGAGGCGGAGGACACTGTGTTCTGAGGTCTCTCCTCGAGCAGAGAATTGAGTGAGGAACCTGTCACAGTTGCGGCAGCCTGGTCCCCTTCCTCTTCCCCAGTTCAACAGGCTGGGCACAACAACAATCACCCTGTGATTGCGGCCTGTCTCCGATGAGTCACCTTGCCCACAGCGAGCCTAGCTGGGCGATGTTATCACCTCCCCTGCTTACTTAATTCCTTGGTTGACATCACCACCGCCTCCGTCTTCTCCTTCTCAGCACTGTAGCCTGCAGCCTGGCATATCCTGGAAGAGAAGGTGGTGGAGGTCTCTTGCCAGAAACTACGAGTATAGGAAAATGGGGACCTTCAGTTGCTTGGCCTTTAGCCTCAAGAGGTTTGGCCTGGTGTCTTGTTTTGCACACAGGTCCTCAGTTTACCTCCCAAGAGGAATTCCTGGGCATCAAGTTCTAAGAGATCCTTTCCCACCCGTGCTCCACACTCATTCCCTCTCTCCTTGTTTAGTTGGAGTTTCCTGCTGGGTGGAGGCCTTTATGTAGGCCACGCTGCTTGTCCTTCAGTGTGTCCAATTGTATCCTTGGATTGCAGTCCCCAAGTCAGCCCTCTGATGACCCCGGGCCATTGCTCCCAAGTTCTGTCTAGCGCAGGCACAGCAGCCTCCCAGCCAGGCTTTGGGCCTTTGGGTCCCAGGCTTCCCCAGTAACAGCCTGAGGGTCTTGCTGGCTCCTGCCCACCTCTCTGTCCAACCACTCTTTCCTGGGATCCAGCTCTCTTTCTTCTGCCCCCATGGCCCGGCAACCTCCCAGGAGGCTAGCCAGCCCTTTGTCATCACCCAGCATTCCCTCTTGCCTCCCCTCACCTTGTCATTCTTTTTCATGTTGACCTATAGTGCAGGCGTCCCCACGGGCCACATGAAGCGGTGTGAATTGTATTTGCTCCCATTTTGTTTTTACTTCAAAATAAGATATGTGCAGTGTGCATAGGAATTTGTTCATAGTTTTTTTTTTTTTAAACTATAGTCCAGCCCTCAAACGGTCTGAGGGACAGTGAATTGGCCCCCTGTTTAAAAAGTTTGAGGACACCTGCTATAGTGGCACGTAGAAGGTGCCATGGGATCAGTAGAGCAGTGACAAAGGTGACCAGAGATGTGTGCAATTCCATCTCAGCCTGGTCTCCTCCTCTGCAACCAGGAAGGATGAGGGAGGAATTCAGTACCTCTTCCCACCCTGTCCTGCTTGCCCCCCATCCCATTTAAGCTGGACAGCAAAGGGCATGAGACTAAGAGGCCCCTGGGAAAGGCTCCATCCTGGCCTCCTTGGCTGACCCCGGTCCAGGATAGAAAGCTGCCTGGGCTTGGCATGCAAGGGAGGCAGCGAGGGGAAGTGGGTGAAGCTGGGCAGGGAGAAGAGCCAACTCTTTGAACACCCTCTGTGACCCGCAGTAGACAGTTCCTCAAATATCACTGCCAGAGGCCGGGGAAGAGGGAGGTTTCTAAACACCAGTCACTTTTACTCTAGTTATGTGACCAAAACGAATTATTCCTTAGAAGGAAAAAGCAAAAAACAAAAACAAACAAAAAAAAAAAACACCACCACAAAAGCTAAACCCCCTCACCATGGAGGTCATGCCTATTACCCCATCGCTGCTAAATAAATCTTCAGAGCAGATAGCACACCTAGGCCAGGGCAAGTTCTTCTGCCCCACACTCCCCAGGAGAAAGACATCAGGGTTCGGCCCCTCAACATCCTGGAACGTTGTAGAATGGTGTTCCGAGCAAGGAGGAGGTGGGCCCCAGAGAGACAGGCCTGGAGGAGCAAGCCTGGGCTCAGTACCACACGCCAGTCTGTTTCCTTACCTGTCAGATGGAGGAACTATTGATAAAACATTAAAATAACAATTGTGAAAGTGGTTGGACTATTCACGAGGCTAGAGTCCTATAGTGAAGGGAAGGGAGTTAGAGAGGGTTTCAGAGAAGAGGCCCCATCTTGTGCTTTAAGGTCAGTTCACTTCATCTGTTAGGCTCCCTTTAAGTTGTGAGTTGAGTTCTTATTAATGCTTCTAGTGAGGTGCACGCCTTGAGAGTGATTGGCACCATTACTGAACTTGGCTTGTGGTCTGCTCAGACCCCTGGATTCTTTTCCAAGTTCTAATAGACAACCTAGCCAGGTCTAATGGGTGTTTCTGCTGTTTACTTCCCTCCTTAGTCACAGACTAAGTTCAAATTCGAGTCTCCTAGAATCCTGACTGTTTTCTTCAGTTGGAGCATATAGCTTGACTTTGGCTATCATTTGAACCCTTATTCTCTTCTAAGTTTGAGCCTAAATCTCACCTCCACTCACATAGCCCACATGTATCTCACACTCATTTATCCCAGACTGAACTTGTCTTTCACTCTTCAGCCATTCTTCCCCTTGAATGCTAGATCTTAGTTTGTGGTCACATGCCCCATCACCCAAGCCAGAGGCTGAGTCATGCTTGACCACTGCCTTCTGTCCACCACATCTGTTAGCCATCTCATCTGGTGGATTCTAACACTGTGGTGTCTTAAGGTTTTATCCCCTATTCCCATCCCCCCAGCCTCAGTTTCTATGCTAGTGTAGGTCCTCATCTCTTTCCTTAAGAGCTGCTTGTGAAACCAATCAGACCTCCTGGGCCACCCTCCAACCAGCTGCTGGGGACACCAGCGTGTGCTCCCTTCTTGGTGGCTCCCTGACTGCCTGTCCAATTTTGTGCCTTGACACTACTGGACATAGGCCATGTGCATGCTGGAGATAGCTGGGCTGAGATTGCTTTGGTACATTTGCTCAGGCTGCTGTGACAATTCTTCCCCTCCTGTCAGCCCAGGGAGAGCCTCCTCTTCCTCCTTCTCCCCTTCCTCCTTATTTTCTTCCTCTAAAAGGCCTCTCTGACTGGACATATATGGCTGAAGACCCTTCCTTGGTTCCTATGCTCTGTCTACTCCGCGCTGAGCCTATACCTCCCCGCGGTGCCTCCCCAGCGGCCAACTGGGACCCACAGACAGGGCCTTCATTCTGTCTCCACCTAGACCCCCCAAAATGAGGTGGCTGAGTGCCAGGCAAGAGTGGGGGTATCTAGTTTTACCGCTTCCTGCTGGGAACCCCAGACAAGTTACTTTATCTAGCTGAGCTTTCCTTTCCTCATCTGTCAAATGGGATAATAATGTTACCTGCTTCCCAGGATGGGTAGCTGGGCCACTATGAGAAATGGCATCCATATAGCAGTGACTGTTGTTACAAATTAGTAGGACCCAGGAGAAAGTGCAGATAGCCCAGGGCCTTGCTCTGCACAGCTCCTCAACCCCCTCTGTCTTGTACATACTTGCCTGTCCATACTTCCCCTTTCTGACTGTCTGCTCTCTCCACCCAGACAAAGGCTTGGGCAGAGTTGTCTCTTCCCCTTTGCCAGCCCCTCCCCGGACCCAGTGCTGTTCATGTGGGGCTGCAATGTCCAGTGTCAGAATTGTTGTCCTCAGCCTGGGGTCAGTGTGGGCTGCCACACTCCTCTCCCTGATTGCAGTTGCAGTGCTTTCCTTAGCAAGGTTGTCCCCAACCACACAGGGAGTGAGATGCTAAACTGGCACACTTAGCACATTGATAACCTGTGTCTTCCAGCTCTAAAGCCCAGACTCTAGCCATTTGCCCCACCACTCTTTATTTAGTTATTTATTATTTTGTTTAAGACAGTGGTTCTCAACCTTCCTAATGCTGCAACCCTTTAATACAGATGATGTCATCATGCTGGGTACTGGTATGTGGGCGTATCTGCATGTGGGCGGACCCACCTGGAGACGAATACAGGAGCAGTGCCTCGGTTCCTAAGACCATGGGGAATATGTGAAAGGTGACCCCCTATGAAAGGGTCATTTGACCCCCAAAGGGGTCCTGATCCACAGGTTGAGAACCGCTGATTTAAGAGACAGGGTCTTGCTCTGTTGCCCAGTTGGGAGTGCAGTAGCATGACCATTGATCAGAATTCCTGGGGTTCAAGCGATCCTCCTGACTCGGCCTCCCAAGTAGCTGGGACTATAGGTATAAGCCTGTGTACTGGGCTCCACCTATTTTTGCATCTGTCTGACCTCAGTCTCCTCATCTGCAAAATGGGTATGATTATTGCTTTTACTTCTTCAGCCAGAGGAGGGGGGAGAAGAATGAGGTGAGGTGGGACCTTGCAAGGAGCCCACCTGGATAGGGGATATTATGTAGTCCCTTTCCACACAGGAAGGCCGCATCAGGACAGCCACCTCCCTGGCAGCTGCTAGAGCCCGGTGCCTGAGCCCACAGCGCCCCCTGCTGGGGAGTCAGCCCAGACGCTCCCTGTGGGCAGCACTCTACACTTCCCTACCACGTCCACTGGGAAGGAATGGCCCCTGCCCTCAGTGAGCCCGGTCTGAGGGTGGACGTGCATCTGTGCCTCAGGAAGCCCAGGCTGGGAGCCAAGATTTGTTTCTGTGAAGGGAGCTTCCTAGGCCAAGGATCCACCATTCTTTTCCTGAAATCTTTCTCAGGAGAGAAAGGTCTGCCCGGTAGGAAGCCGGCAGTCTGCTCCACACCCAGCAGCTGCCTCCGTATTTGGGCTACGCCCCCTGCCCATCCCACATGGACGTCGGGCACTAGCAGACCCTGGGAAATCAGGGATGAGGCTGGCCAGCTGGCTTGCTTGCCCTGGGCTGGGCCTCTCATCAGCACCCCTCGCATCCGGTGATGTTCCTCCAGCCCCCCAGCCCAGGCCCACCTTCCTCTCTGCCGGACCTGTCCTCTGCATCAGCTGGCTTCATCATCTCCGCCTTCCCTTAGCCTCATTCTGTGTTGGCTGTTAGAGACTCAGAGAAGGGCAAGCTCCTAACTGTCCCTCCAAATCACCACTAGCCCCACTTCACAGTCTCTCCTCCCCTCCCTCCTTCATCCCTTGTGTCTTCCTTGCTCCTTGGGCTCTGCAACCTGTGCCGAGAAGGGCAGCTGTGGCGAACAGACAAGTCCCTGATTAAAATCCAGCCAGCTGTGGCCACCTTCCTACCCCTCCCAGAAAGGTCTCCTAGTCCTGCCCCCTCAACTGCCTCCTCCCCCAACTGCCTTCATGCTCTCAGATGGAATTCCTCTTCGTCTAGGATGTCTCCCTGGATGGACCCCAGCCTCTGAACATCCCAAGCTTTAGACTTTTGCTTTGTCCTGGGTCCATTCATTGTCCTCCCTGCTTCACTGATGCTCCAGGACTCAGGAGGAACGACCTAGCCGCCTCCTTCACTGCACACCTAGCAACACCCAGGGGACAGTGCATACGTGCTTGTTTAAGTCCATTTAAGTCAGTGAGTTTCAATTTGGCACAGTTTTGCTCCCAAGGGACATTTGTCAATGTCTGGAGATAATTTTGGTTGTCACAACTGGCAGGGGAAGGTGCTACTGGCATCTAGTGGGTAGAGGTCAGGGATGCTATAACATCTTACAGCACGCAGAGCAGTCCCTCAAACAAAAAACTGACTTGCCCAATATGTAAACATTGCCCAGGTTGAGCAAGTCTGATTTAAATGGACCCATAGGTTGGGACATTCATATAGTGGTTAGGAAGGGCAAGAGCACACGCAGGAGACTGTTCATTCTACCAAAGGAGGCAGAGCAGGAGCCTCAGACCAGACACCAGCATCCCTTCCACCTGACCTTTACAATCCCAGCTGCCTCCCAAACTTTCTTAGGGGGCTGGGAGGTCTGTGCAAGTGGAGACAGACCTGAGCTAGAAAGGGAAGAGCCAGAGTCTGCCCAGAGAGTCTGTGGGGAGTAGCCTCTGTGTGGGGTGCCCTAAAGCACAAATGCACTCACTTGGGAACAGGGGGTGGCTTGGCCTCAGTTTAGTTCTCTCTTAAATGGGGATGGGGTGGCGCCTTCCAGTCCTAAAGGCCAAATGTCCAAAACTGTCTCAGATGTGCACAAGTCATTTTTCCCTCTGCTATGGGCAGGATCCCTCCAGCAGGACTGAAGGTAGAGTACTGTGGCTTCCAATACTTCCACATGAGGGGTTACTGTGGCCATAACTGCCCTCCCAAGAAACAGCTGTAAGGATAAGAATGC
The DNA here is from genome assembly GCA_963574355.1 of Loris lydekkerianus. Classification (NCBI taxonomy): domain Eukaryota; kingdom Metazoa; phylum Chordata; class Mammalia; order Primates; family Lorisidae; genus Loris; species Loris lydekkerianus. The sequence goes on from CAUYPK010036081.1 coordinate 21,175, forward strand.
TTTGACAGGCGCCATCAAAGCTTCTTCCATGGCTCCTGGGAAATGACTGGGTGGGTGGGACAGTTGGAAGCAGCTGTTAGCCAGTTCCAGTGCAGAGGTAGAAGCTACAAAGGGTGGGGTTGAGAATGTCCCAGAGGCTGGTCACCTTGAGACAGCTCTCTTTGGGGGCTCTTCAAGACCTTTCTCTGGGTCCTCCTTGGGTGGGCTTGGGTAACCTGGGGCTCTTGGCAGCTGGGTAGAGGCACTGCTCTCCTTTAACGAAGTGTTCTTTCACTGCCAGGGGCCTGGCTGTAGTCCCCTGGGCAGGGGTCCACAAGGTCCCCTTCCCCCCAGCCCCACACGGGAAAGTGAGCCCTGTTAACCCTTTTACCCCCGAGGAGCCCTGGTCTCTAGTTATTGAGGGAACCCTGAGCAACTCCTTCTCCAGATCTCATAGAACTGCCTTACGGAGCGTGACCTCTGCCCAGGGTCCAAGCCTAACCAGGAAAGGGATTGGTCTTTGAGGAGAATAAGCAAAAGGCAGAATTATCTGGAAACCTCTGTGCCAATTTCAGCAGCTCTTCCTGAGAGTGGGGTATGTGTGTGTGTGTGTGTGTGTGTGTGTGTGTATGCGCATACACTGTGAGGGGACAGGGCGGGAGCATCGTGGGTCTTACTATGTGGCTCTTTGCATGTGAGACTACAATTTGGAGTTGGCCCTGGGCCAGATGCAGGAATCTCCACTGACACGATCATTTCACCCCTCTGGGATTCAGCGTGCTCATCTCTAAATGGGCACAGTAACAGTCCCTGCCTTGCAGATTGTTGTGAAGGTCAAATAGGGAAATGTGTGGAAAGCATTTAGCATAAATCCTAGGGTATAGGCAGCACCCCAAAACTGCTGGCAAGTATGGGTTTTGCTACTGCTGCCGTCATCATCATCATCCTCTTGGTTTCCAGAATCCAACTTTTGGGTGACTATGGCTTCTGCCTGATATGAAGAACAAAGCGTAGTCAGGCTTTTTTTTCTTAAGCAGCTTGCAGAGGCAAGAGTCAAGGAACACCTTGGATACTTGGGGTACAGAGTGAGGACCAGAGATGTGGGGTGACTGGGGACGAAGCTGAAGCTGGCTGTGTTTGCACTGCCTTCAGGAAGCATGTGTGTGTGGTGAGTGTGTAAGGCACACAGTGTGGTTGGGTGTGTGAGAGAACGTGTGGCGTGTCTGTGTACTCTGGGTGGGGTTTGTGTGTGCTGGACACATGCCATGTGGGAGTGTGGCTCTGGCCTGTGTGAGTGAGGGTCACCCTATGTGTCTGTGCTCTGGTGTCCCTGCCTCACTGTTCCCCAAGTGAGTGCATTTGTGCTTTAGCTGCTGTGTTTATGCAGTACCTGGCTGTGGGGTCCTCTCTAGATGTCCTGGTAGGTTGGTTTGTGGGAGCGTCAGTTGATTGGGGGTCTCCAGGGCTGCGTCTGGAGACATGCTTTCCGTGCAAGTGGAAGCTAAGGATTCTTCTCTCCTGCAGTAAATGCTGTATCCTTATTACCTCAAACTCCAGGCCAGGAGGGAGATTAGTTTTCTCATTTAACGTATAGGGGGTTCAAGACCTACCCAGTGACAGGGAATGGACTGAGGCATGGCCTTGGGCTGCTGTTGGGAAACTCCCCAGCCCTACTCTCTGCCCTGAACAGTACCTCTCCTGGGCCAGGCCCTGGACAGGGGTAGAAACCTCAGCAGAGAATCTAGGCTCAGGTACTGTCTTCAGCTGGGCCTGGGCACGGACTTCTCTAGAACAGGCCTCTGGAAGGCCGGGTCCCCAATAAACAATGACTGAGTTTTTAGTATAAATATGTCCCATGCAAACTCGTGACATTCTTATACTAAAAAATTATTCAGTATTTGCCTGAAAATTCAAATTTAACTGGGCATCCTTGCTTTAATTTGCTCTGTCTGGCAACTTAGTGCCAGATAAGCGAAGGGACTGATGGAAAAATGGGGGACTTGCCCTTGTGCCAGGAGCAGGGGTGACTTCCTTTGAAGCCCTCGGCCTCTGCCTGGTAGTTCCACATGGTCTAACTTGGTGGACTCAAGGGGTGGGTCGGAATGACTCCATGGGGTTCTGGAAGTCAGACTGGCCTATGACAGCTTTCCTACTGATGTGTCTGCTGTTTTTCAAATTTCAAGAGATACTATTGTGATGAATAAAATGCACATTTGTTCCAAGGCAAGCATTACATAATAGCTTTTGGCTATTAAAGCTTTTTAATCAATCAAGAGAATACCAAAAATATAATTACTGGTGAAGAGGGACAATTCTGGGAAGTGTGTCTTTCCATACTGATACAGAGTGAGAATTCTAGGACTTGACCTTTTGTACCATGGACCCCCTGGACATCTGGTGAAGCCTATGGACTCCCTCTTGGAGTGATGTTTTCAAATGTGTAAAATCAATTCCACAGGACTGTAAAAAGAAACCAATGATACTCTCACACAGTTATCAAAACATTGAGGAAACAGGCCAGGCAAGGTGGCTCATGCCTGTTATGCTGTCACTCTGGGAAGCTGAGATGAGAAGATCCCTCGAGCTCAGGAGTTGGAGACCAGCCTGAGCAAGAGCGAGACCCATCTCTACTAAAGATAGAGAAATTAGCTGGGCATCACCGTGCGTGCCTGTAGTCCCAGCAACTTGGGAGGCTGAGCAGGAGGATCAATGAGTCTGAGGTTTCTGTGAGCCAGGCTGACTCCTTGGCACTCTAGCCTGGACCAAAAGAGTTAGACTCTATCTCTAAACTGACAAAGAAAAAAAAATTCATGGAACAGCTCTATGATATAGTAGTAGATGTGCTTCTGTACTGACACGTTCATGGTGATCGTTTTAAAGTGGTGATGAGTGTACTTCTGACAACAAAGCTTCAGGTTCTGCAAATACTACTATAGATTTTTCCAACATCCACATCGATGGAAGTATATATATTGTACAGATCTCTAGGGCAGAGAGGGAGTTTGTGGACTCCAGGATAAGGGTACCTGCTCTAGAGAACTCCAGCCCATAAGAGGATTATAAACGAGTATAGGCAAGAGTCATCTGTACTCAGACACAAGGAGAAATCAGATGGGAGCATGATGGCAGCTGAGCGCATGTGGACTCCATGGCTGCCCACAGGACAGGACCTGAGGAAAGACACCCACTGCCTGGGCTGGCACTGTGGTCCTAGGGTGAAGTCCTGCTCTCCAGGGTCCTTGCCACTGGATATGGAGTGTGTGGTCACTCTGTTCTTCCTGAGCAGACACCTAGGGGCAGTGAGGCTGGGGACCTGGGTGTTCTGGAGAGAAGGTTCTGAGTGGAGGGCCTCCAGCAGGTGACCAGGTGAGATCAGAGGCCCTGGTTCTGAGAACAGCTGTGGGAAGCTCTGGGGTGGCGGAGAGGGAGTGCTGCATGGAAGTCAGAGCTGGGGTGTGTCTGGAGGGTGGGGAGTACACAGGATGAGCTGCATGGGGATGAACCACGAGGAACTTTCTGGAAATCTGTGCCTTTTTCCTCCTTTCTGAACTTCCTCTCTCTCTCCCCTCCTCCTGCCGGAAACCAGGATCCAATTTCCTCTTTGTTCAAGTTACAACTCAAAACAGATCGAATCTTAGAGAACTGTTCTGTGAGGAGAATTGTGGAAGCACGTTGTCTCTGAGGTTGTAAGGGAATGTATACACATGTGTAGAAAACAAGAAGTCCACTGGGCACGTGCAGCAACTTGCATCTCTGGTGGCTGGCCAGCTGCATCCTGCCTGTGGTGGGCACTAGCTAGGGCCACCTCTCAGGCTCAGTGTCCCTCCCCTGCTCTTTCCTGTCCCAAAGTGGCCCAAGCTCATGGGGGATCTTTCAGAAATAACCGCATTGGACCTTTGGGGAGGAACTAACATCTTGTGACTTGTGGTGGTGGGTCATCACAGCAGAGCCTGAGAATGCAGATTCCCGGGCCCCATCTGCGCTGATGAATTGCCCTCTCCTGGCAGATGCTGGGGGTGGTCCCTGATGTCTGCTCTGAGCAGATGGTTCCTGCAGATGGTCCCTGATGCCTGCTCTGAGCAGCCTACCCCTAGCTGGCGGCTTGCTCAGTGAGCTTCGGGAGACAGTCGGAGTTGGGGGCTTCTCATGTAGTGCTTCAGAGACTCTGCTTCAGGACTGAACTTTCGAGCTTTTGAAAACTGCCTTTTGACAGTCTAAATCATTCTGATGTGGGGTGAGGTGTGGTGGTGTATGGCAGGATGGTGTTGCTCAGTGTGTGAAACACACGATGCCTTCTGGTGCCAGATGACGGAGGGTAAAGAGTGACACAGAATAAGGTTTTGGGGGTCAGCTGATGCATCCTGTCCCAGCCACTTTAAGTGGAACAGGAATGATACACCCTGACCTCCTATGACTCGTAGGAATGGACATGAGGGAAGCAGGTAGTCCCACAGAGAGCCACGGCCTTCCACTCCTCTGGGACGAGCTGGGTTTGATCCACTGTGGGCCACTTGCATCTGTGGCCGGAGAAACCTGTAGGCCTTCTCCATCAAGTTTTAAATTCCTACTATGAGTTACCAGGGCAACATTTCCAAAACTATCTTCTGAGCAGCATCAGCATACCACGGAATGTAATAAAGTATTATTCCACAAACATACAAAAACAGTGACATTTTTCTTTAAAAATCTATTTTTAACCTACCTTTACAGAGTGGGACACTATCAGAAGATGTCAGGAATTTGTATTGGAGCTTGCTCAATGCATGGGTGATGTTAAGATTCTGTGAACAATTGTGTTTTGGAAATGCTGTATTGGACTGTGAGCACCTTGAGGAGAAGAGTCAGGACCGCTGATCCTCCACATCGTTAATGGTGGCCCCCATGAACCCACACCTTCTGGTATTCATGCCCTTGTATATAGTTCTCTACCAAACATGGGCTTGGGTATATGACTTGCTTCTGTTTTTGTTTTGTTTTTGAGACAGAGTCTCATTCTGTCATCCTCGGTAGAGTGCTGTTAGTGTCATAGCTCACAGCAACCTCCAACTCTTGGGCTTAAGTGATTCTCTTTCTTCAGCCTCCCAAGTAGCTGGGTCTACAGGCGCCCGCCACAACACCCAGCTATTTTTTGTTGCAGTTGCCACTGCTGTTTTAGCTGGCTGGGGCCGGGTTCGAACCTGCCACCCTCGGTGTATGGGGCTGGCACCCTACCCACTGAGCCACAGGCACTGCCCCATGACTTACTTTTGACAAGGTGACATTAGCAACACTAGCAAGCACAGCAGAAACGTAGATGGCACTGGCTTCTCCTGTTGGGGCTTGTACTCTTGGAATAATCTCAGGGAAGCCAGCCACCTAGCTGAAAAGAAGCTTATGTAGATTCATGAGTGAGGAGACAGGACAGGAGAGAGAGAAGCCACCTATAGGTGCTGAGGCACGAGATAGCTTAGTGTGGGCTTCTTGAACATTCCAGGTTAGTCCAAATGAATAAGTGACACTAGCTAATACCACTGGGAGCAGAAGAACCAATCAGCTGAGTCCTGCCCGGTTCCTCACCCACAAGATCTTGAGAAATAATACATCATGCCTGTTTTAAACCACTAAGTATTAGAGTGGTTTGTTATACAGCAATAGATAACTGGGATACTTACAGCAGGTTTGTAATAAGTGTGCATGAAATAAGTGACGGAAATTTGCATTTCTAGTTCTGATGCTAATATCCTACATTGGTCTTGTATACTCATTAAGCCTCGGTCACATCTACTTTCTAGTACAATTTCTGTGATGATTAATCTTGCGTGTCCGTTTGACTGGGTCACAGGTTGCCAAGATATTTGGTCAGACATTATTCTGAGGGTTTCTGTGAGGGTGTTTTTGAATGGGATTAACATTTATATCTATAGACTGAGTAAAACAGACTGCCCTCCATAATGTGGGTGGGCCTCATCTAATCAGTTGAAGGTCTAAACAGAGCAAAAGATGGACCCTTCCCTGAGTAAAAGAGAATTTTCCTGCTCACAAGCTTCAAACTGGGACATAAGATTTTTTTGATCCTGCAGCAGCCCCCTGGCCTTCAGACAGAAACTAGGACATTGGCTCTTTAGATTTTGAGTTTGCCACCCTCTATAACTGCTTGAGCCAATATCTCATAATAATTCTCTCTCTATATATTTCTGTATGTGTGAGTGTAAAATGCATTTGGTATACCTAGCTTACCAAACATCACTGCTTAGCCTCCCCTACCTTAAATGTGCTTGGAGCCCTTGCATTAGACCACAGTTAGGCAAAACCATTTGGCAGCACAGTGCACTACAGAATATCAGCTGTTTGCCCTCATGATCGTGCGGCTGACAGGGAGCTTCAGCTCATTGCTGTCACCCAGTGTCAGGACAGATTATTGGACTGCATATCATTAGCCCAGGAAAAGCTCAAAATCCAAAACTTAAAGTATGATGTCTATTAAATGTATATTACTTTTGCACCATCATAAGGTCGAAAATCACAAATCGAACCATCATAAGTTTGGGATTGTGTGTGTATATATATATCTCCTATAAGTTCTGTTTCTCTGGAGAACCTTAATACAGATTTTGGTACTGAGAGTGGGATGACTCTGTAGCAGATACCTAAAAATGTGAAAGTGGCTTTGGAATCGGGTACTGGACAGAGACTAGAAGGGTTTTGTGGTGTATGCTGCAAGAAGCCTAGGTTGCCTTGGAGACTGTTCACAGAAATATGAACATTAAAGGCAATTCCTGTGAAGGCTCAGAAAGGAAAGGGGAGAGCTGAACAGAAAGTTTCTATCTCCTGAGAGAATACATATATCATCATGAACAGAATGTTGGTAGAAATATGAACATTGAGGTGCTTATGGTGAAGTCCCAGAAACGAGGAACGAGGAACATACTAGAAACTGGAGGAAAGGCTATCCTTGTTATAAAGTGGCAAAGAACTTGGCTGAATTGTGTTATAGTGTTTCGTGTAAGGTAGAACATGGGAGTGATGACCTTGGGTATTTAGTAGATTTCTAAGCAAAGTGTTGCAAATGTGGCCTGGTTTCTCTTTATTGCTTATGGTAAAACGTCAGAGGAGAGAGATATGTTGAAGTCATCGTTAAGCAAAAAATAAACAGAACTTAAAGATTTTGAAAATTATCAGCTTATCTATATTGTAAAAAATAAAAACAAAACATGTTTTTGTGCTTGGTGAAAACACCGTAGTGTGGCTGGACTTTCAACCCATGAAGAGAACAAAGAGAACACTCACAAACTGAATCAGCCATCTCAGCTGAAGCCCAGTATAGAATTCCAGGAGGAACACTTCCAGCTGGGCCTAAAGGGGGCAGAGAAAAAAACGGGATGGCGTGACGGAAGGCTGTTGGACTTCTGGAATTCTACAGGGCAGGGCAACAGAGCTAGCTGGGTTTGAACACCTGTTATCCTTCGAGAAAAGGGAAGGTTGACCCCTTAAGAGTGATCAGAGACTAGGAAGGCTGCCATATCCATCAAAAGCCCAGGTGAGAAGGTTATTCTTCCTGTTTTCAGAGGATAGGGCCACCTCCTTGGTCTCAGTGGGCAGAATGCTTCTGCCCAGTGCGTCAGGGGGTAAGGCTGACCAGCAGAGCTGCAGGTGGGTCCACCTAGGGTAGTGGGAGTGATGCTGCTGCCCTGCTGGGCAGAGCATCACCACCAAAGAGGTGTGAACCTTAAATTATTCTTGAGTCTTAAATTCTGATGGAATTTGCCTTGCTAGGTTTTGGGCTTGTTTGGGTCCATTGCCCCTTTCTTCCTTCCAATTTCTCCCTTTTGGAATGAGAATGTCTATCCTGTTCCTGGCTCACCATCATATTCTGGAAGCACATAGGAAGGAATTTTGTCTCAGGATGAATCATAGCTCAACTCTCACCTCCATCTGGTTTAGATGTCATTTAGTTAGACTTCGGACTTGGAATTGATGCCAGAATAGGTTAAGACCTCTGGGGCTGTTGGAATGGAGTGAATGGATTTTGGATATGAGAATAACGTACGTTTTGGGGGGCCAGAGGGCTGAATGGTATGGACATAAATGTGGCCCCCACTCCACAATTCATATGTTGAAGCTGTAACTCCCAAAATGACTATATTTGGCATTAAGGCCTTTAAGGTTAAATGAGTTCATAGGGTGGGGTCCTAATCTAATAAAACTAGCGTCCCTTTAGATGAGGAACAGACACCATAGATCTCTCTCTGCATGAATGCACGCAGAGAAAAGGCCGTGTGGCAACACAAGGAGGTGAATCTGCAATTCAAGGAGAGACTCCTTATTAGAAACCAACCTTGCTGGCTTCTCGATCTTGGACCTCCAACCTCCAGAACTGCGAGAAAGAAAATTCCTGTTGTTTAAGCCACCCAATCCATGGTATTTTTGTTATAGCAACCTGAGAAGACTAATTCTCCACAATAACTTTTTTTTTTTTTTTAATTAATTAGTTTTTTTCCCCTACAACAATTTGTAAGTGAGGAGTCATGAAACTAAGTCATGAGGACTTAGATTTCAATTCTGGCTTTCACTGATTTATTCATTTAGCCAGTATTTTAGTTCTACTATGTGTTGAACACTGCATCAGACACTGGGTTTCAACGGTGAGCAAAACAGATGTGGTTGCTATCCTTAAGGAGCTTAAAATCATATAATGGAGATGCACATTCATCAAATAATCACTCAATAGCATGAGCTAATAACAGGGACAAGTGCTATGGAGGATGTCACCTAGTCAAAAAAGAGGTCAGGGAAAGGGTTTTGAAGAAGGGACACCAGACCTGAGATATGAAGGTAATTAAGAGTAAGCTAGGTGCAGAAGGGGAGAGATTGTGTTCCAATGCAGAGGGAACAGCATGTGCAAAGAATGCTTTCACCAAGGAGGGAGCTGGTGGGCATTCAGAGGACTGGAAGGGGCAGAAGGACAGGCTGGATCTCACAGGCTGGACAGGCCACGGTAAGGCTTTGTCACAAAGCAACAGAAAGCCATTGAGCCATCTTACCCTAGGAGTGGGTATGGTCAGATTTGCAATTCCAAAAGGTGCCCCTGGCTGCTGAGTGGTAAGCATGTGGAGAGGAGGAGAGTTGTATGGAGTTGTATGTCAGCAGCTACTTACTAATTGGGTGAACTCGGCAAGTTACTTTTAAGCCTGTGTATGTTTCAGTTTCCCCATCTGAGATAGGTGGTATCAGTGAAGTGGTATTTGTAGAGGGTCCAGCTTGGAGTAGCTGCCCCTGCACATCAAGGCTTTCATTCTTTTCTTTTTCTCTGTGAGGTGGCATGGGCAGATGCTATTGTTTTAACTTCAAGGATGAGGAAGTGGAATCTCTGTAAATTTGGAGTCTTGCCCAAAGCCTCACACTGCTGGATCCAGACCTGCAGGGAGGTAGTGGGAAGCCTTCCCTCTCTGCCAGGCTGCCTTTAACATCAGCTCATAGATCCCAGAGCAGAAATTATTTTCTCATGAGCTGGTCAGCCATAATTGGAGGCCTGGTATGGGTTGGAAGGAGAAGATATAGTTCAGGTAGGAAATTCAATTAGAGGAAGGGCCAGAGCAGAGTTAGAGTGGGGTAGGGGGATGAAATTAAACACCAAGTTCAGGCCCGGCACCTGTAGCTCAGCTGCTAGGGCGCCAGCCACATACACCAGAGCTGGAGGGTTTGAACCCAGCCCAGGCCTGCCAAACAACAATGACAGCTACAACAAAAAAATACCTGGGGGTTGTGGCAGGCGCCTGTAGCCCCAGCTACTTGGGAGACTAAGGCAAGAGAATCATTTGAGCCCAAGAGTCTGAGGTTGCTGTGAGCTGTGATGCCATAGCACTCTACTGAGGGTGACATAACGAGACTCTTTGTCTCAAAAAAAAAAAAAAAAGAACAAAACAAAAAAACACCAAGTTCCTTTCATTCTCACATTTGGGGTGCCTATGAAGTTTATTTTTCATTCACATGAAGGTCTTGTCTGTGAACCTTTCCCTGAGCACTCAGGCACCCAGGCTCCTTCCATCTCATGGCTTTGCCATCTGCAGACCACGAGGTCATGGCAGACAGGGAGAGAGAAGAGAATGAGACACATGTCTTCTGCTTATGCTGGACTGGCCACCCTTGAGGCCAAAGAAGCTGGACTTGTAGCTTGAGTGGGTGCCCCAAGAAGAGGAGAAAGTGAGTTTCAGTGACTAGCTACTTGGTCCTGCTAGAACAGGTCACAGCTGATTTCCACACCCCAAATATCATATTGTGGTAAAGAGAGATACACCCAACTGGACAGGAACACAGACTACTCTAGGTCAGGCCCCAGGGGTCCGTCTGAGACTGTGCCTCTTGGTCAGGAGGAAGAGGAGGGGGGAAGGAAGGGCTATCCAAGCTCTGCTGGGATTTCTCTAGGAGGGGAGAGGACCAGCCGTGGGGTCAGCAGGTTGAAGAGCCTAGCTTGATCCCAGTGCGCTGGCTGACAGAGAGCCACTTCTGGGTGAGCTATGAAAGCCAACAGGAAACTTCCTTCTCTTCCTTCCTTTCCTGGTTTTCTAGAAGGGAATTGTAAAGACACATGGAGGTGTTTCCACCTCTGTGGCCTTTTGTAGACTGTCGCCCCACGAGGGCAGGGTCTGGGCCCGATTCCCTCCTCTCCTGCACAGCTGACTCAGGGACAGCTTGTCTCCAGTGCCCAGTTAAACCTGTCTGTGTCCTGAGTCCTCAGATTTCACGGGGTTGAGCCTGGTCCTGCTTGGCAGCACATTGCTTATGATGAGAAAAGATTGGTGTGGTCTAGATACTCCTGCCTTCTAAAGAGAACTTCTCTGTGTACCCAGTCAAAGGAAATGGGACTTCCATGTCCTTAGCTGCGAGAGTCACAGGGACTCCTGGACCTGCTGTGAAGTGCTCAGGAGCACAGCTGTAGATAAGTTCACAGGTTCTGTTTTGTCCATGATATGTTTGCCTGCTGGTTCCTTGGGGAAGTGACAGGATGCACTTACGGCTGTGCCCAAATCAGCTTGGCCCTGTACTCAGGCAGAGACTGGTGGGCTCTGCACTGCTTTTTCATTGACACCAGGAGAGACCCCCAGTATCTTCTGGGGAGCATCTTGGACTTGGTTGTGGGGTGCCCTCCACCCACTGCCCTGCAGCTTTTGTTTAAGCTGGGCCCTTTCCTGCGAGACTACTTGCCCCTGACTTTTATAGAAGCTTGGATGCAGCTGACATTTTCTGCCCAGCAGGCTCTCAGTGTCTGAGAGGGCTCTGTCCACAGACCTGCATAAGACCCCCCTTCCCGCAAGTCTTATATTCAAAATGTTGGCGTGGGCTTCCGGCTTTCTCCTAAATTGTGTTTTCTTAAGAGTTATGTGTTTCCTGTGCTCTCATGCCACAGATTAACTGCCTTTTCACCTTTCCCACAGGTTTTATCTCTCATGTGCCACAAGGTCTCCCCAGTGCAGTGGTTAGAGTGTGTGAACGGTGGAATCGGACAGATTGGAGCGGGCTTCGTAGCCTCTGCTCTCACTAGCTGTGTTACCTGCAGGCAAGTCCTCTGTATTCATCTGTAAAATGAGGATAGTCATGCTATCTACCTCATAGCTTGGTTGTGAAGATTAAGCGAGGTAGTGATATAATTCCTGGGCCTGAAATAAATGAGACCTGTTAGTGCCCCGCATGATAAACAGAAGCGAGGGCCTCTCAGCTCCCCCACTCTCACCAGTCTTCCAGCCCAGTCCAGAGCAAAATACTAAAGCCCTGCTTGTTCTGAGCCTTTAGGGGAGCCTGTGACAAGCTGAATTCATGAATGATGCCTCTGCAGGTGCCAGGGACCCACAGGTCCACCCTCACCCAGCCCGGTGCTGCCTGCCAGGCCCTTGTCAGCGGTTACAACCTCCAACTGCCTCTTGCTGCCCGAGTTTTATCAAAAGCTCAGTTGAGAGAAATAAAGTTCAAGGGGGTTATTTAAAGGCCATGCATTCCATCCATTCTTCCAGCTGAGACTTAGCCCCCAACCAAGTCGCTCTCACGAAGCTTGGACCACATTATTTAGTCACCACAGAATCGTATGTCCTTCCCTTACAGTGGAGACTTTAAGGAAAATGAGCCAGAGGAGTCCTGCTGTTGTGTTTATTTTGGGACCTGCTGTCGTTATTATTCATTGCCTCGGCTAGTGTTCTCTGGAAGCCCTGTGAGCGGAATATATTTTAGTTTCCAGTTTCCAGCAAAACTCTGCATCCTCAGACGAACTGGTGGGCTTCTGACTTATGGGCAATGTGACTCACAAAACCGACCCCAATTCCCACTTTTCTTGGGTTGCCAGGAAGCTCAGGGCCAAATTTGGTGCTCAACTTTAAGAATCTTAGAGGATTTCTTGGCCTGTTATTTAAGGGAGGGAGATAATTACTTTCCAGATGCTGATTTCTAACAGATGGGGTTATAATCCTTATTTTGTATGTATCTTGTCAATCGCTTCAGGGCTCAAATGGGACCAGAGTGGGAGTAAGGAAATATAATCTATGTCCTGGAGAGGAGGGGATGGAGACTTGGCCGGTGAGTAGAAGGAGAAGGAGGAGGCAGCAGTGAGGGGGAGAGATGGTGAGAGCCCTGGTGGCTGCAGGACAAATGTCCCTTTCTAGCCATTGTGCTGGTGGTGGAGAGTCTGGCTTCTCTGGCTCAGGGAGTGTGAAAAGAGGATATTCCATGAATTTGAAAAGAGAACCTCAGCCATTGCTCAATTTGCACTTCTCCCCGCAGCCCCCCAGGCTTTCTGGGTATTTTTGTGACGTTGTGAAACACTGAAACTTACAGCGTCTCTTTTCTCTTCCTCTTCTCTCCCAACCCAGTCACCCCCACCCACCCTTTTTTGTTTTTTTGAACAAACCACCTTTTACCCCTTCCCTCCATCAGGCTGCCAGCACAGGGGTGTGAGCTGGGCTACTCACTGTGACTGTTTTCCTATCTCTAGGTGAGATGGGAGTCCCCCTGGCCCGAGGCCCATTTTGCTGCCAGAGCAGTTCAGAGCTCAATGAAAGGGTAGCAACAGAGCAGCAAACATAGGAGCTGAGCTTTCTACCTTGTGCCGCTGAAGAACCACCCGTTATTACTGTGACTATATTTTATTTAAATTAATCCTATGCCTCAGTTCATGGCACACGTTCATCATGGGTCCTTGCCATGGTCCACAGTTTCTCACTCTTAGCACTGTTGACATTTCGGGCCAGGTCATTCTTTTTCTGGGGGCTGCCCTGTACATTGGCGGGTGTTTTGCAGCATCCTTGGTCTCTTCCCACTACATGGCAGTAGCACCTCTCCACCCTCACTGTGACAATCAAAAATGTCTCCAGACATTGCTGAATGTCCCATGGGGGAGGGAGCAAAGTTACCCCAGGTTAAGAACCACCATCCTGTGCATCCCATTCCTCACTCCTCTCCCCTTCTGATGAAAAAACGCTTGGATGCTGAGTACCCTCCTGTTTGCAAACATCCTTACTGCTCTGTTAATTGCCTGTACACATTCTTTGCTATTGGAGTTGCCATCTTTTTTGGATTCAGAAAGGGTAGAGCCTGTGGGTTGTAGATAGGAGTCCCGTGTTGTTTGGATGTGTGTTGTCTTCTCTCTTCCCGTCATCAGTCTACTAGCTCTCGCATTCCGGTGGGGAAACAGGGGTGCAGAGCTATCACTGCCAACACTCAAGGTGCTAGCAAGTGACGGGGCCAGGCCCAGGCCTCTGTCTCCAGAGCTCAGGTTCTGGGGCCCTGGGCCACGTTGGCAACCCTTCCATCCAAGTATGATTGCACAGAAAGGGAGACAAGGTCAGGCCCTGAGGTTCCAGCTGGAGAGGGAAGTGGTTTTTTTCAAGGTCACACACCTTGTCACCAGTATCATCTGGCTCAGATCACCTTGATGGGGTGCCAAATGTCTTGGGAATCAGATTTAACATTTCCTTTGGTCTAGGAATGACCAAGTGATTTTGCTTTGATGTCTAACAGGAGACCTTGGCTCTGGTTAGAGAGCAGGATCTGGGAGTGCTCGGGAGAGGATGCACAGGGCTCACAGACTCACAGTTGGCAAATTTCTGGATTTGGACTTTCTGTCCTGGGCTTCCGTGGGCAGAGGTACCCTCTGTGACTCTCTCATCCATCAAGCCCAGGGAATGATGGATGGCGGGAGCCAGGCGGGCACAGTGGAGGGGCTTTGTTCTCTAGATGCCATTCACATGACTCACTGACCTCAGGGCCCTTCCCCTTTCTCTTGTCCTTTTCTCCTTCACTGCATTCTGCCCTGCTTTGGTTTCCCTTCTCTATTTTCCTTTTCTCAATCTGCACAAAGCCCTGGGAGATCTGGGGCGGACCTGGGACCTCCTGTCTCAGGCTGAGGTTGGTTTCGAGTTCGGACAGCAGCCCCGGGGCCATCTGAAGACCAAGGGGGAACCTCTGGGTCCTTGTAGGGAGCCACTGGCCAGGGAGCCAGCACCTGGAGGCTGGTCCTGCACTGCATCCTCGCAACCCTGAGCCCCCACAGCTGGATGACAGGTGCCTGGTATGGGCCACAGCCATTCCCCACTCACCCCTGACTGATATGCTGGTTCATTAGAGATCTCCTCCCACCAGCCTCAAGATCCTCTCAGTAGAGTACATGGGACAGAAACGCATCACCTCTGGCTTAGAGCCTCATCTTCAGTTTCTAAAAGCCTTTTGCACAATGGTGCCCAGCCCTGACAGTGCACTGAGAATCACCTGGGTAATTTTCTGAACAGACTGACTCCCAGGTCCCAGCCTGAGACTCTGCTTTCATTGGTCTGGAATGTGGCTGGGGGCTGGGGAGAGTAAAATCTCTTCAGGTGATTCTGATGATCCTGTGTGGCCAGGATTGAGAGCTACTGTTTTACTGAGGTCACAGTGTCACAGAGCGAGACTGAAGGCAGGTCAGAAGACCTGGGCTCATGACAGGACAACCCTCAGGTAGTGATGCATCCTTGGGCAAAGCCCCTGCTCTCTCTAGTCGCTGGGCAGGAGCACCCCAAGGAGAAATGAATGATTTGTGAAATTTTACACTTGGAAGGGAATAGGAAAGCCAGTCAAGCTATCCCCTCCTGCTCCAAATTAGAGGACTGTGTGTGGAGAGAGAAGACTGCCGGATCCCCCTGGGTCAGGCAGAAACTAGGTTAGTCTCTGGGCGGCCTCCTCCCACTGGCTGCACTGGCTGGGACCCTCACAAATTCCCTGTAATTAGGATGTTTGGGAGACTGTGTCTCTCCACTCTTAATTGGAGGAAGAGTCTGGTCTTCCAGCGCCTGGGATGGGGAAGCAATGGCTAGAGCTAGTGAAAGGTTGGTCTCAGCTAAACTTGGCAAGAGCTTTTGCAGAGCTGCTGACTTTCTGCAGTTGTTTTATAGGCCTTGTGGACTGAAAGGGGAAGTACAGCTGTATTTAGAAAGTTGTCCACAAAGAGGAATGGCGGGGGTGGGGTAAGGCTGGGGAGCTGGTGGAGGAGGTTTGTGATCCTGGGGGGACGCAGGCTAAGGACAAGGCTTTGCCTTGGGTCCACATGTTGTCACTTTGGAAGCTCTTGGGGTTGGGGTAGGTGGAGAGTAGGGGAGAGTGACAGGGGGAGGCAGAAAGAGAAGAAAGGGGAGAGGGCCAAGTTCCCAGCCAGCTCGCTTGGCTTTTTCTTAGGTTGGAAGCAAACACAGAGTGTGTTGGGAGCATGCCCAGCCTGCTCCAAAGGCCCAGGAAATGATTTCCTCTAAAGGAGAGCAGGGAAATGGTGAGGGTGCTGGAGGAGACGCTTTGTCACGATGGCCAGCCCCATGGTCAGAGTGGCTAGAGGAGGAGCTCCCCCTTCCCCAGACTCGCAGCTACTTCTCTGGTGCCTTAGTGCATGGGGGCTGCTACAACAAAATACTGTAGACCGGCTGGCTTGTGAAAAACAGACATTTCTTGCTTTTCTGGAGGCTGGAAGTCTGACATGAAAGTGTTACAGATTCAGTGTCTGGTGAGGACATCTTCCTGAGAGACCGCACCTTCTCATGCTGACTTCATGTGGCAGAAGGGGCCAGGAAGCTTTCTCTGGCCTCTTTTATAAGGGTATGAATTTCATTCATGAGGACTCCACCCCCAGGATTTAATCATTCCTTAAAGGCTCCACCTCTGAACATCATCACCTTGGGGGTGCAGATTTTAAGATATGAATTTTGGGGGGACATTGTCATCTGGGCATCCTGAGGTATCTAACTCCCAGGGCCAGGAATCCATCCAACTCTCCCCTGGGCTGACCTAGGGCTCAGGGCTTTTTGTTCCCTGCCCCACCCCCTAATAAATGTTTGTTGAATTAATGAATGATCCAAAGGCTCTTCTCTACAACATGGTGTGGCCCCAGTGGCATCTGTACAGGCCACACTCAGTGCTGCTGGGGCCTCTCTCAGACCTTTTGAGTGAGCCTGCCCGGGCACATACATGCACACATGCAGACATATAGAGAGAACATACACGACCATTAGTAGCAGCAGGAGACTACTACAGAAAGCTCCTAACCCTGGGGTCTGAAGTGTGGAAGGTCTCAGAGAGCCCCCCATGTCTAAGGCTTCTATTTCTGCTGGCAAATGGAAGAAGTAGCCCTCTGCACTGTAACAGGTGCCCCACGCAACAGGGAGGAAAATGGAGCTTCTGCCAACCACTCTGAGTCCCAGCCTCTCTGCTTCCCCCAGGCCAGCTGCTCTTCCTGTCTCTGGCACCTGCAGGGTGCTACTCTCTGCTGCCCTCTGTCTCTGAGCCTCATCCCTACCTATGTATATGGGGATGGAGTGAGGGGTGGCAGAGGTGGGGGGAGGGCACTAGAACTTCAACCCATAGCTCTCTTACAGAAGATCCTGCCCTTGAAGAAATGTCTTCAAGGAAAGCTCCTCTTCCCAAGGTAAACTTGTACCAGGAGATATGATCCTAACTCTAATGTCATACAGGCTATAGACACAGTGCCACCTTTTCTCAGGGACATGGTAGCATCAGCAGTCAGAGGGACCTGCTCTGTAAGTGGGAGTTAAAGCAGAGAGGGGAGCTTGGCATTGGTTCCGATACTGTGGCCCAGCATCTGAGGTCAGAAGTATGACTCTCAGAGCGTTTGCTATGCTAGGTGCTGGGACTGTAGAGAGAACAAACCAAACAGAGTTCTTGCCCTGTGGCACCTGGGGTCTTCGTGGAGCCCAGATGCTCTTCTGACATGAGTGTATTGGACCAGAAAATCCATATAGACCTGCCATCTTTCTTGGTTCCTTCTTCCCATTGACCTTCTTTTCCTCTTTCTTTCACCTTGGAAACCTTCCATGGCAAATGATTCAGGTTTGATTGAATGCCCACCATTTGCAAAGCACAGTGCTAGTTGTAGGATTCAGAGATAAACAAAAGTCTTTACCCCTAGGGATCTTTAAACCAATTTGGGTTACAAATTGCTCTAATAGAAGTCAATGAAAGATGTGTGTGTGTGTGTATGTGTGTATGTGTGTGTGAGAACAGGAGAGTTGGGTCCCTTCCTTAGGTACAGGAGTTGGAATATTGATGCTATATTTGTGTGTAAGCACTACCTACTGTTTTATTTTTAAAATTTCAAACTTCAGAAAAATTGTAAGAATGTACAAGGAATTCCTGTATACCCTTTTTTCGGGTTCACCAAAAGATGTATACTTCAGAAATCATTTTAGAAAAAGTTAGACACATCTTGTCTCTTTACCCCTAAATGCTTTAGTTTATACTTCAAGAGCATTCTTTTATTAGTCTGGTTTCCTTTTAGCTGAGCCTTAGTCCTCTCATTTTCAGATGGTATCGGATCATTCTGTATCTTAAATAAAGCTTATTTAATAGGAGACAGCTAGACTGTTTTTCTGTTTGATGCCATGCTGGTGGGCTGGCTGGTGGGGGCTGACTAGGTCACCAGGCCCCCCCTGGGGAACTCTGCTGGCTTCAGTGGCTATGCTTGGGTCTGCCTGTCTCTGGACAGCTGGTCTGGCCAGGCACTGGCTGAACTCTGTGCTCTCTTTCCTTCCACTCTGTTCTCCTGGAGTTTTCTGCACATTCTCCCACCCACAGATGTGAATGTTGCCTGACATAGGCTTTTCAGTGCCCAGCATGGTGTGGAAGCAGAAAAAAGTTTGGTTGGGCACCCTCACTGGGCCTTGGAGGCCAGCCTGGGCTCCTGTGAAAATTCAGGCAGCTTCCTTTTCCCTGACTTGCCCAAAGGAGCAGAGCTGTGTGCTGTGGTCTGGCTCTGAGGCCTGTGGTCCTGCTCAGGACTGGCAGTCTTAGACTGAGGGCACATTTTCCAGAGTACAGCTGAGGGACAGAACGTCTCAGTGAGATGGGTTAGGATGGGCAGGGTTCTGGAAAGGCCCCTGCTTGTTCTGGGAGGTGTTCAGGGTGCTGAGGTTTGGAAATCCATGGTGGCTCTTCAGAACTGCTCCCAGCTTGGGGAGGAGGAACAGAAGGGTGCCCATTTCCTTGGGTTCAGTGGCAAAGTTGAAGCCCAGCACTGCCGACCTGGGGCCTGGGCCTCTGCTGGGCTTCAGGAGAATGCTGGGCTTTGAAGAGAAACACAGCTTAGAAGGCCAGGGGGCCCTGGAATCATGAACACTGTCTCTATCCCTTGAGCCTTGGCTACAGCCTGGGCACGTGCCCGGACACAAAACCCCGGTGCTTCTGGGCCTGTACCCAACCACACCGCTGATGGAGCAGGCAGGAGAACTCCCAGTGAACCCAGGAGACAGAAGGCACTGGAGGCACTTAAGGCGGCAGACCAGTCTCCCGCTAGGACAGGCCTTGGAAGAGAGAACTCAGACCCAGCTTGACAGCCACAGAATGCTTAGGGGAGGAAGTAAGGCCTGGGCCTCCTCTCCCAACATCCTCTCCCTTCCTCCCTTCTGCTTTCATGCACCACCAGCACACCAGCGCCAATTCCAGCTCCACTGTGACCTTGGACAAGTCAGTTTTCCTCCTTGGGCCTGTTTTCTCACCTGTGGAATGGCATGCCCAGCACCTGAGCCATCTCCCTGGGGCAGTGCTGAGTGATAATAAAATGTTGGCGGGCTAGCGAGGTGCTTGGGGAGCTTATGAAAATACATATGCCAGGGCCCGGGCCTGACTATGGAGAGGCCCAGGCACGGGTAGATACCCCACGCTCTCCAAGGCAGCCCTTGGAGCAGAAGCTGGGCTACTCTGGAGTCTTCATATCCTTCCGCAGACCCAGACTCAGGCCTTTATTCCTTGACGCGTTTTCCCTGGTGTCCGGGAGGGCCTGGTACAGGTGGGGGCACCCCGGCCCGGGCTACTAGGCCGTCCAGCGCCCCTCCCCCCCCGGGAGCCGTGCCACCCCCCCCTCCTTCCCGGGGAGCCAGCCTCAAGGCCCTGCATTTCCATTTCCATGGCGTCCTTCTCCAGGGCCCCATGGAAATCACGAGGCTCTCCGAGGAGTCGTGCAGACTTCAGAAAAGATCCAGGGCCCCCTGCCCACCCCGGCTCCCCGCGCTCTAATCCCGCGCGGGGGGCAGAGACAGAGCTCCCTCTCTCCTTGCGGCCCGGCGCTCATTCTCCCACAGAGCTGACGTTTCTCTGCGGCCCAGCTGGCTGCAGTTTTCAGAAATAACAATATCCCCGGGGGGAGGAGCGGCGGGGTGAATGGGCGCCTTTGTCCCGGGCCCTGTGAAGCCCGATTAATTATGCGCGGCGGAGCGCGGGAGCGCGGCCGCCCGGCCCCCCCTGCGCGGCTGAAAGGCCCGGGCTGGGCAGCGCGGCCGCCGCTCCGCGCCGCCGCACAAAGGGCCGCGAATTAGAAAACCGGCAATTACCCCGCATTTTGTATGTGCCCTTGTCTCGCTGACACTGTGGACAGCCCCTCCCCGAGCGGCTGCACTTTGAGGATTTTCAAGCCCTTTCTTGGTTACCAGGGGCTACTGGGCAGAGGGCCGGGGGCTCGGGGAGAGGGGTAGCGCCCAGTGCTGGGGGTGTGGGGGTGTCCGGGGTGGGAGGAGGAGTGTGGGGTGTCGCCTCTGGGGACAAGGCCTTCCAGTCCACTGCTCTCTCCAAAGCCGGAGCCTCTTCAGCATGCAGATTCCTGGGCCCCACCGCAGAGGACTCGGAGTCAGTGGGTTCAGGATGCCCAGGAAGCTGCATTTTAACAGCCTAGATTTTTTTTTTTTACAAATTGGAATTTAACACTGACATGATCTTAAGTGTACATTCCATGCATTTTATCAAATGTATGCCTCTGTGTCATCCACATTCCATCAAGATATAGAACATTTCCATCACTCTAGGAACTTCCATGGGCCCTCTCTCCAGTTTCCCCACCCCATTCCTCACCCTTCCAGGCCAGGGCTGCTGTGATCTCTATCATCATGCGTTAAGTTTCATCTGTTTGGGAACTTTATGGTAAATGGAATCATACAGAGCACATACACTGATTTAGTTTGACTTTAGTTCACTCAGCATGCTTTTGAATTCCATCCATGTTGTGTATATTAATGGTTGATTTCTTTTTACTAAACAGTTTCTTAAATCTGTTCACCTGTTGATGGACACCAGGACTGTTTCTCGTTTTAGGTTTGCTGTGATCATTTTGTATGAGTCTTCTTTGTGAATACATGTTTTTATGTCTTCTGGGTAAGTATCTAGGAGCAGAACTGCTGGATCATAAGGAAGGTATTTAGCTTTAGTACATACTGCTGACCCTGTTTTCTAAAGTAGCTGTAAAATTTTGCATCCTGACCAGGAATGTATGAGGGTTCTAGTTTCTCTACATCATGTCAGCACTTTGTATTATCAACTTTTTTGATGTTAGGATTCCAGTAGATGTGAGGTGGTATCTCACTGTGGCCAGGTGATTTTAAGATTTTAATGCATGATTTCCAAGGACTATACTTGGAGAAAACTCCTGTCTAGGCCAATTCTTGCATTTGCCTGCAAGGTCTAGCAGGGGTAATGTCATCTTTAAGGCCCATAGTGGTTGGGCAGTAGCTGGTTGAGAACACAGGTCTCCTGACTACCAACCAAGTGCTCTGTTCTTGACATCATGCAGCCCCTTTGGCCTACAGTTCATGAGCCTACGTGTGTGTGTGTGTGTGTGTGTGTGTGTGTGTGTGTGTGAAGAAGCATAGGTCTTGCTCTGTCTAGGACCATGGAATGGTACTTCTGAGGAGTCCCTGCTTGCCACCCAAGCAGCAGCATCTTTGGGAGTTGGGTTGTCAGACAGGGCCCAGCCAGGTACAATCATGTGCATGCATAGGAACAGGAGGGTGGGGAGCTGGTGGGCAGCTGCCCGTGACTCTAACTCTACAGACACAGACCAACCCAACTCTCAGAGTACCTCTATTTCAGCTACCCATAGAGGGCCTTGGCTATTTTCTGATCAAACATGCAAGGGATGCTGCATGGTAGGAATGAGAGGGCAGAAGTCCTGGGGCTTCCAAAGTCCTCTTTGCCTATAAGCATTACCCTAAGTGTGGTTTTTAAGACTCTCTAGGAAGCCTGGCCTGACTTATCTTTGTAGCTTCATTTGGCTGCCTTTATCTTGTCCACTGTCATCTAGCACTAGTGCATTCATTATTGTTGACCCCCTTATCCTAAACCATGTGCTTTTCTTCTTCTTCTTTTAGAGTCAAGGTCTCACTCTGTTGTCCAGGCTGGATGATTGGTGGCCTGATCATAGCTCACTGCAACTTCAAATTCTTGGGCTGGAATGATCCTTCTGCCTCAGCCTACTGAGTAGCTGGGACTACAGGTACGCACAACCATGCTCAGCTAATTGTTTCTTTACTTTCTGTAGAGAGTGGGGTCTTACTTTGTTGCCCAGGCTGGTCTCAAACTCTTGGCCTCTAGTGATCCTCTCGCTTCAGTCTTTCAAAGTGCTGGAACATAGGCATGAGCCACGTGCTCTTCTTGCAATGTGACTGATATTCCTCCTGCTGAGAAGTGTGTGTGGGGGTCTACATTTCCTTTCATAGAATTTGGTTGGGGGCTGTAGCTCCTCTGACTCACAGAAGTGGCAGAAGTGGTGTTTTTTTTTTTTTTTTAGACAGAGTCTTACTCTGTTGTCCTGAGTAGAGTGCCACGATATCATCATAGCTCACAGCAACTTCAAACTCTTGAGCTCAAGAGACCCTCCTGTCTTAGCCTCCCAAGTAACTGAGATTATAGACACCTGCCACAGTTCCCCTGGCTAGTTTTCTCTCTCTCTCTCTCTCTCTCTCCCTTTTTTTTTTAGTAGAGACAGGGTCTCACTGTTGCTCAGGCTGGTTTTGAACTCCTGAGCTCAAGCTATCCTCCTGCCTTAGCCTCCCAGAGTGCTAGGATTACAGGCATGAGTCACTGCACCTGGCCTAGAAGTAATGATTTTTAATGCTAAGTTACATAAAGGATAGAACTTCTCCCTATTCTCTTTATCTTGTGAGATGTTCAACTAGGAACCTAGATACCATGAGGTGGAGAAGCCCAAACTAACCCACATGGAAAGATCCATGTGGAGGGGAACTAAGCCCCTCAACCTATGGCCAGAACCAACCACTAGATTTCTGAGTGAATGAACCCCAGACGATTTTAGACCCCCGCCTTCCATGCTTCTAGCAGAGGCCCCGGACAACAGAGAGCAGGGATAAGCCTTCCTGCTGTGCCCTGTTGGGATTCCTGACCATGAATGGAACCCAAACATAATAAATGGTTGTTTTATGCCAATATTATGATAATTTGTTATGTAGCCATAATAGCAACATTTCCTGCATTCTCTCATGTTAATATACTCCCTTTCTGGTTCTAAGCTTAACTCTTCTCTCCCGGTTTGTGTGGATTTCACCTCTGTTAGCAGTCCTCCCTGACCTCCCCCAGTGCCCTGAATACATGCTCAGATCTTTGTACTCTCCACTCTTCACATTTAAATATTTGCAGTCCTCATACAAAGATTCTTCTCAAAGCTGGCACAGTGTGTGTTTCCTCTCTAGACGTCTAAGAACCTGGCATGTAAGTATTTGTTGAAAGATGGTATATCCCTAAAACAGAGGGGTAGAGCCTGAATTAAGCAAATTCAACTTTCCACTCCTTGTTCTTGTTTCCTCTAGGCGAGGCCTTGAACAAGAGAGACAAAAGGAAAAAGAGATGGTCTTTTTTTTTTTTTTTTTTTTTTTTTGAGACAGAGTCTTACTTTGTTGCCCTCAGTTGAGTGCCATAGTGTCATAGCTCACAGCAACCTCAAACTCTTGGGCTCTGGCTGAGGCTGGTCTCAAACTCCTGAGCTTAGGCAGTCCAGCTGCCTCAGCTTCCCAGAGTGCTAGGATTACAGGCTTGAGCCACCACGCCTGGCCCAATGATCTTTTCCTTTAATGTTACTTCAGTCTGATTCAGGAGATAGTAAGGGCAAGACTAGAACAGACTAGTATATGATTAAATGAGATATACAGTCCCAGAGTGGGGAGAGAACTGCATGGAGTGGGATGGTCAGGGCAGGCTTCCTGGAGGAGGCAAGGACTTGGATTTAATAGTACTAGAGCTCTAGGACAGGTTCTCTTCTGAGAAAACTCTCAGTTTCTTTCTTCCCCCACCCCTTGCTGGGTCCCCAGCTGAAGTTGTGTGTGTGTGTGTGGGGGGGGGTGGTTGTTGGGTTTGGGGAGGGGTGTTGGTAGATCTCTGTCCTGGGATGGAGTCTCAAGGACAAATCCATTTCTAATCATCTCTCATTGTGTCCCTCTCTCTTCCCCCTCACCTGGGCAATGCAACAAAAATGGAATAAGTAAAACGGGATAGATACACAACACCATATACACTAAACAATGTAGGCAGCCTTAAAAACATGGTGCTGACTGAAGAAGCCAAGACAGAGAATGAAATCTATAGCACGTCATTTATGTAAACAAAAAATACTTGCACACAGGAAGGCCACGCATGTTTTACAGAGACACATGCAAAGAAGTGATGTCAAACACATAATGGTTGCTTAAATCAGGATTGGTAGGGGCTGAAGTGGAGAACAGAGATTAAAGGAACAAATAAACAAACAAGAGAGGGCCTTTGGGCAGAGCAGTGATGACAGGGTGCCATTGAGAATAATTAACTCCTGCACCTGAGGGCCAAACAAAAAGAGAAGTCAAAACCAAAATTGTTCTTGGCAATGATACTACCAGCTTTAGGATAGCACTCACCTCTGTCTGGGTGTCGGGGGTTGGGGGGTGGGGGAGAAGGAGGGACATAGGGCAGAGATTTGTAGCTGCAATGTTTTATTCCTTTAGAAAAGATAAAGTAATCTAAAGCAAAATGGTAAAATGTTAAGATCTGTTGAATCTGGGGAGTGCCTAGTGGGTTTCTGTTAAACCGTTGTTTTTTTTCTGAGACAGAGTCTCATTCTGTCACCCCAGGCAGTGTACCATAGCATCATAGGTCACAGCAATCTCAAACTCTTGGGCTTAGCCATCCTTTTGCCTCAGCCTCCTGAGTAGCTGGGGCTCCAGGCACCTGCCACAACAGATGGCTGGTTTTTCTATTTTTAGGAGAGATGGGGCCTCACTTTTGCTCAGTCTGGTCCTGAACTCCTGAGCTCAGGCGTGGATAGTTTTTCTAGTTTTAGGAGAGATAGGGTCTTGTTCTTGCTCAGGCTGGTCTTGAACTCTTGAGCTCAAGCAATCTATCCACCTCAGCTTCCCAGAGTACTAGAATTATAGGCGTGAGCCACCATGTCTAGCCTGCTAAATCATTTTGTATAAATTTAAATACAGTCATACAACACCTAAAGACAGGCATAAGTTCTTAGAAATGCATACGAAATGCATTGTTAGGGAGCAAGATGATGGTGACTGAGTAACAGCTTCCCTGCAACTGGGCATGGTGAATCTGGGGAGATAAGACTCCAGGCATCTCTGGATGGTGGGATCTGCCTATAATTATCCATTTGAGGATACAGGGAGTCAGCAAGGGACTTCTGGACCCCAAGAGGAGGATAAAAACAGTGGAAAACTGGCAAGTGGTTGCATGTGTTCGATCAACCTAATCCCGCTGGCAACTGTTAGTACAAGCAGCAGTGAGACTGCAAACTGGAAAGGTCTTACCTGTGAACTGTTTCGGTGTTTTTGAACTTGGCACTCAGTTGAACTGCCTTGGGGAGAGCTTGAGCAGGAGTGCGGAGAACTTTGGGCATTGTCTAGGGCCCCAGACTGAACCGCTGAGTTGGACGGAGATAATAGTGTTTGGCTGTGGGCCCCAGGGAGCCATTGTGAGAGAACTGCCCTGGCAAGCTCCGCCCTCAGGGTTGCAGAGCAAGGATCCGGCAGGAGCTAGTAACCTAGTGACTGAGCAGCCTAAAGGCAGGGACTGAGCTGCCTTACAGCCTTAACCCTCAGGGGCAGAGTGAGACCGGTTTTGGCACACTGGAGCCTCAAGCTGTTGCCCTGGGTGGAGTGCCATGGCATCACAGCTCATAGCAACCTCAAACTCCTGGGCTTGGCACCGCCCGTAACTCCATAAGAGCTGTGCCTGCTGGGCCTCTGCATGCCCTGAACAGGAACTGCAGGAACCGCACAACCCCGCATCCACCCTTCTGTACCCTCCCTGCCTCCACACCAGCCCGCTCATCTGGCCAGGGACACTGGTAGCTGCGTGCCCTCCGGCGCCCTCCCTGCCTCTGCGCAGAGCCCTTCTCCTGGCCAGAGACTGCTGGAGCCTTGGGCTCTCTGTGCCAAACTCACTGGGCACCAGGCACTCCCAGAACAGTACGCACCACCTCCCGCCCTGTTGCTGGATCTGGGCGTGTCACACTCCGGAGCTGCTTTCACAGCCAGAACTCCCTACCTGGGGCAGCCACAGAGAAACTACACAGGGTCACTCCCTACAAAGATCCAGCAACAATAGAGTGACCCGCTGGAATCTAATCTTGGAGAGATGGCTCCTCAACTCTGAGGATGGCCAGAGGCAACAGTGAAAAACAATCATGAGGTGAAATAAACAGAAAAACTCTGGCAATATGAATAATCAGAGTAGATTAACTCCCCCAAGGATCAATGGGGCAGACACAGCACAAGATCCCAGGCACAAACAAATAGCTCAGATGTCAGAAATCAAATTCAGGATCTGGATAGCAAATAAGATCAAATTAGAATTCCAAACAGTAACCCAAAAGAACTCAAGAATTCAACAAATTCAAAGACCAAATGACAAAAGATATTGACACATTGAGACAAGAAGTTTCAGCCCTCAAAGATCTGAGAAACACAGTAGAATCTCTCAGCAACAGAATGGAGCAAGCAAAAGAAAGGATTTCTGACATTGAAGACAAAGCTTTTGAACGCTCCCAAACTCTCAAAGAGGAAAAGAAATGGAGAGCAAAAACAGATCACTCTCTCAGAAAGCACTGGGACAATTCAAAGAAAACCAATATTTGTCTTATAGGGATCCCCGAAAGCGATGAAGTGACTTCACAAGGCACAGAGTCTCTTATCCATGAGATTATGAAGGAGAACTTTCTAGACATGCCAAAAGATTCTGAAATTCAGATAGCAGACAGTTTCAGAACTCCAGCAAGACTGAACCCAAATAAGACATCCCCAGACACATCATAATCAATTTCACTAAAGTTAATATGAAGGAGAAAGTTCTGAAAGCAGTCAGATGAAAGAAAACCATCACTACAAGGGCAAGAATATTAGAATAACTGTAGATCTCTCTGCTGAAACCTTTTAAGCTAGAAGAGGATGGTCATCGACTTTTAATCTCCTAAAACAAAATAACTTTCAACCCAGGATCCTATACCCAGCTAAACTGAGTTTCATTTATGATGGAGAAATGAAATACTTCAATGACATTCACATGTTGAAGAAATTTGCCATAACTAAAGCAGCTCTCCAGGATATCCTCAGACCTATCCTCCATAAAGACCAGCATAATCCTCCACCACAAAAGTAAACCCACCCAGAAAATCCTGATCAAATTCCAACTTCCACAGTTGCAAAAGGATTAAAAATGTCCCCCCCCTGCTCTCAAAACACTTACCAATATTCTCAATTAATGTGAATGGTTTAAATTGTCCTCTAAAGAGGCACAGGTTGG
>CAUYPK010036083.1:0-39697 GCA_963574355.1 Loris lydekkerianus
TGTTTTAAATGTGATCTTCAGTGGCTTGAATGGGTACTCTGCTAGAAAGTTGATTTTGATTCTGATGGCCCCCTTATCATATGGAGGGTTGTCAGGAACAATAAGCCCTTGCCAAGTCAATAAATTAGCTTCATCAACCTGGATGTTACGGAAGTTTTTCATTCCACATTTGCGGATTTCTTCAAGCTCCTCCATCAGCCCCCTGCTGGCCTCCATCTTGGGTCTGGTGCTGCTCTGTTCAGGAGAGTCTTGATGGAAGCCCAGAAGCAAGCCAGATGGCTGCAGGGAAGCATCCATCCTATGCAGACAGAACAAACTCAAAGGCAGCAGTGTGCTTGGTGTGTTTGAGGAATGCCAGGGGAGAGGCCAGTGTAGCAGGTATGGGATAAACACTGGTAAAAATGGAGAAGGTGAGGTCAGAGTGGCAGCCTGGGGCCATAACCTGTGCTGTGAGGCTAAGATTTAAGTAGCACACATATTCTCAGGATATGCATCACATATTTTTTTTAAGTATGAAATGGTTTTCTTAGGAAGGTACTAAAGATTATGACGTGAGGAGGTATTTCCTTTTTATTCCACATCGATTTGTCATGTATTTTTCACTTTTACTGTATCTCATTCCCTTATGTCAATTTGCCTAGCTAGCACCAAGAACTTTTTCTGAACACTTGCCTCTTAATTTTTTTTTTTGCAGTTTTGGCCGGGGCTGGGCTCAAACTACTGCCCCTGGTATATGGGGCTGGCACCCTACTCCTTGAGCCACAGGTGCCACTCTCTGATATTTTATTTAGTTTTCAAAATGGGTAAAGTGTGTGACCTGCCTTGCTTACATGGTAGAGCCCAGGCTAGACCCCACGGGCCATGCTGCTTTAGGGGTTGTGCATTTCTATTATAATGTGGTCTCTTCTCTGTCCTCTGCCACCCCTCAGTGATGGGCTCAGGGTGCTGCAGAGGGAGATGTTGATGGGTTGACTAGATTCTTACCTTGTGGGACTGGAGGAGAAGGTGTCAGGCAGCCTGGTGGCATAAGTTGTGAGCGCCGCAGCACCTCGCCACAGCTTGGTATGCTGTGCTCCTTGATTTTTTACTGACAAGTTTGTTCAAAAAAGTCTGCACTTTAGCCGGGTGTTGTGGTGGGCGCCTGTAGTCCCAGCTGGTTGGGAGGCTGAGGCAAGAGAATCACCTAAGCCCAAGAGCTGGAGGTTGCTGTGAGCTGTGACATCACGTACTCTACCAAGGGCGACAAAGTGAGACTCTATCTATAAAAGGCATTCAGAAAAGTCTGCACTAGTTTATGATGAATGAATATGATTTTAACTCAAAGAGCTTAGAGGAAAATGAAACTCTTTCCTTGTCTTGATGAATAAAATAAACATTTTGTTTGCTAGCTTATATTAGGTAAAAGATGTTAGCTTCTGAATATTTGTATGTCAGTTGTCTATTAGTTGTATCATGGTAAAATAAAAATCCTTCAAGAATACTGAATAAGATGTTTGAGAATAAAGCAGCTCAGAATACATAAATGAGATAGTATATGCAATAGACATTATACTTCTAAGAGTTCAAGAAACCATATCACTATATCACTATTCCCTTAGAATTGTATAAGACCATTCTTTCCAGCCAAGTACAGTGACTCATGCCTGTAATCCTAGCACTCTGGGAGGTTGAGGAAGGAGGATTGCTTGAGCTCAGGAGTTTGAGACCAGCCTGAGAAGGAATGAGAGCCCATCACCACTACAAATAGAACAATTAGCCAGGCATTGTGGCAGGTGCCTATAGTCCCTGCTACTGGGGAAGCTGAAGCAGGAGGATCACTTGAGCCCAGGAGTTTGAGGTTGCTGTGAGCTAGGCTAATACCACTACACTCTTAAGAGCCTGGGCAACAGAGTAAGACTCTGTCTCAAAAATATATATATATATATCATTCTCTCCATATAAAGCACAGTGTTTAAATGCAAGTGTATATATTTTTTAAAACCGGGAAACTTAGATCCTTGCTCATTAAAAAATTTTTCTTTACAGTCTTTTCGCCTACAGATGACTATAGAGAACATGAATCATTTGAAATTCATTCCCCACAAAGATTACACAGCCAATCGCTTGGTCAGTGGACTTCTCCAGCTGCCCAGCAATACTTCTCTTGTAATTGATGAGACTCTTCTGGAGCAAGGGCAGCTGGACACTTCAGGTGGATCTTTCCCTTTCCCTTCCATTTCTAACCTCCCACCTGTTTAAGTCAGATCTAATAATAACATTTTAGAAGAATGTGGAGAAAGACATTCACATTTGGGAGGCTCAGGCAAGAGAATTGCCTAAGCCCAGGAGTTGGAGGTTGCTGTGAGCTGTGATGTCACGGCACTCTACCAAGGGCAGTAAAGTGGGACTCTGTCTCTAAAAAAAAAAAAAGAAAGAAAGAAAGACATTCACATTTAACAAATATTTAAGATAAAGGCTTCGTACATAATTTTGATTAAAACACCTATTACACACTAGTTAAATTGTGTATCCCAGCTATGTTTTGTCATTGTATTCTGAAAATAGTACAGTAGAACAAATAGCTTTTTAAAGGCTGAAACAGGAGGAAGTTTTTGTCTTTAATCATCTATACCTCTAAAGAGAAGTATGGAAAAGATAAAACATTTTTTATCTCCCATTGTGAAGTTGTAAACATTTTCAGAGAATCACTGAAAAAAATAATTAATAGATGACATGGTTTGAACTAAGCTCTGTTGTGCACATTGTAAAATTATAAGGAAGTAGATTGCTTTATTTGCTTAAATGAAGAGTATTAAAAAGATACTGCTGGTGATAAAGAAGTAAAAATAATGTAGAATGGGCACATTTGAAACAAAGATGAGAATAAAATCAGTAAAATTCACTAGTCTTAATGTATGTACGAGTATAAAAATAGTTTTAGTTTTACTGTATTATTTTAACACTGTGAACACACCTAGAAAGTAATCATCATACTTAGTGGGAACCTTTTTCGTGTCTGGTTGCATACCAGGTGCTAGGTATCACATTTTGGCGAGCCTTGGCCTCAGAAAGTTCTAGCTTGACTAACTCACTCTGTCAAGACTATCACCTAGTGAACATTTAGCTTAGTAGTTTAGCTCTGTGTCAGCAAAACTAATTTATTTAGGTGATTAAAGTCAAATGACTGGTAATTGTTTTCTTGCTTTTGTAGGTGTCCATAACGTGACTGCCCTGAGCAACCTAATAACTTGGCAAAAGGTGGATTATGACTTCAGTTACCACCAGATGGAATTCCCCTGCAATATCAATGTTCTTATTACTTCAGAGGGAAGGTCACTTCTCCCAGTATGTTGAGTCATTTTTTTTAAAGGGAGGGAGGTTGACAATGGAAAGATATCTATATTTATGTTGGGTTTTGGTGCTTATTTATAAGTTACATTCGTTTAAAACAATTGTGACTGCTGATTACTGAAGGAGTTCATTGTCTAAGCTAGGGGTCCTCAAACTACAGCCCATAGGCCACATGTGGTGGTGTGATTGTATTTATTCCCATTTTGTTTTTTTACTTCAAAATAAGATATGTGCAGTGTGCACAGGAATTTGTTCATAGTTTGTTGTTTTTTAAACTATAGTCTGGCCCTCCAATGGTCTGAGGAACAGTGAACTGGCCCCCTGTTTAAAAAGTTTGAGGACCCCTGAAAGCCTAGGAAGTAGAAGTTATCTGTGAATTTCCTGGTTAACTTCCAGACTTCTATTCTTATTACCTTTGGCCTATTGTTTTCTGCCAGTCTTATGTGGCAGATATTTTAGTTACTTTGAAAATGTCTCAAATCAGGGCTGCGTGTGTGGCTCAGTGAGTAGGGTGCCGGCCCCATATACCAAGGGTGGCAGGTTCGAACCCAGCCCTGGCCAAACTGCAAAATAGCCGGGTGTTGTGGCGGGCACCTGTAGTCCCAGCTACTCAGGAGGCTGAGGCAAGAGACTCGCCTAAGCCCAGGAGTGGAAGGTTGCTGTGAGCCGTGACGCCAGGGCACTCTACCCAGGGTGATAAAGTAAAACTCTGTCTCTACAAAAAAAAAAAAAGGAAAAAGAAAATGTCTCCAGCCACTTGGTAATTATTTCATGCTTTATGGTGAAATGTTCTGGTTCATCATAAAGAGAGCTTTTAATTCTGAGGATGATGTTGAGATATATCCCCAGTTGTTTCAAAGACACACAGTTCCCGTATATAGTAGTGCTCACCTTTGATTGTTGAAAAATAATCTATGACTAAGGATGAAATGGCTCATCAGTAACTTTTCTGTGGGAAAGTGTGATAAACATTTTAATTAGCTATTCTTTAGAGCTTGGCTACTTTTTTCTATGCTTGCTGATACTGTTGAGGAAATTTTATAAGTAATCAAGTAAAAGCTAACTTTTGTAGTTATTGCTGATACAGTTATTAGAGCGCATATAAATGAGTATTAAAAATTGATTCTTCCCCCCTCCTAAGTAATAAATGGTATTTTCTAATTCCATTATTGGCTGATGGAGATGCTGTATCATCCTAAAAATATAGATTAAATTAGGAACTTGGAAACTAATGTATACTGTTTTCTCCTTTTCAGGCTGATTGTCGGATTCACTTGCAACCCCAGCTAATCCCACCAAACATGGAGGAGTACATGAACAGCCTTCTCTCAGCAGCACTGCCCTCCGTGCTGAACAAATTTCGCATATATCTAACCCTTTTGAGATTCCTGGATTATAGCATATCTGATGAAATAACCAAGGTAGTTTGGGGTAAAGGATTTTCCCTGTGTTGAATTATAGTGTTTAACTAATTTACATTTGCTGTAATTACTGATAATGTAATTTTGCTATTTATTTTCTATATTTTTTAAATGACGTAATTCTCCTTTTTTGTTTGAAATAGATATTTTTTACTGTCCCATTTAAATTCCCTTGAAGTTAATTTTATAATATTTTTAAAGTTATTTTCTTAGTGGTTGCCCTAAGGGCTAAAATTAATGTGTTAACAATAACAGTCTATTATGGATTAATGCCAGATTTTTAATTTGTTTATTTGTTTTGAGACAGAGTCTGATTATGTCGCCCTCGGTAGAGCACTGTAGCATCACAGCTCACAGCAACCTCAAATTCTTGAGCTCAAGCGGTTGTCTTGCCTCAGCATCCGAAGTAACTGGGACTATAGGAGCCAGCCTGTTTTGTTTTGTTTTTGTAAGAGGTGGGGTCTCACTCTTGCTCAGGCTGGTCTCACACTTGTGAGCACAAGCAATCCACCCACCTTGGCCTCCCAGAGTACTAGGATTATACGCGTGAGCCACCATGCCCCACCACTACCAGTTTAATTACAATAATGTACGAAGACTTTGCTCTTTTCTAAGTCCTGTTTCTTCTCCTTTGTGCCGATTTTGTATACAGTTTACACCTTTGTACATTGTATGCCCATCAGCATGTTTACAGTATTGCTTTTACAGTTGTCTTCAATCAGAAAAAAGAGTTGTAAACAAAAAATATATTGATACTCTTTTATGTATTTATGTAGTTACCTTTACCAGCATTTTTTATTTCTTCATGTGGGTTCTGTTATTATCTAGTATCCCTTCATTTTTAGTCTGAAGAACTATCTGTAGTGTTTTTTGCAGAACAGATTTGCTTGTAACAAATTCTATTTTAAGTTTTTATCTGTAATTCCTTGATTTCTCCTTAAAGGCTAGGATGTATTATAGAATTTGTGGTTTATAGCCTTTTTCTCGGCACTTTGAATATGCCCTCCCACTCCTTTCTGGCTTCTGGTTTCTAGTGAGAAATCAGATTCTGATGAAGGGATTTTTTTGTGTAGAGTCATTTTTCTCTTGATGCTTCTAAGATTCTCTTTTTCACAGTTTTGACTGTTACGTTTAGGTGTGAATCTCTTTGAATTTATCTTTTATGAAGTTTATTGAGTTTGGGGATATAGATTAATGCATATTTGGGGGACTTTTCAACAAATTTGGGGAGGTTTTAGCCATTGTCTATTCGAATTTCTGCTCCTTTCTTTTCTGTCCCTCTGGCACGTCCCTTATAAGCATGTCGGTACACTTGGTGACAGCCTGCAGGACGTCTGTTCTTTTTGTTCTCATTCTTATTTTTCTTACTGTTTCATTGACTGAATAATCTCCACCAGCCTATCTTCAAGTTTCCTGATTCATTCTTCCTGCTCAAACTGCTGAGTGTATGTAGTTTTTTTTTTTAATCAGTTACTGTATTTTTCAATTCCAGAATTTGCTTCTTTTAAAAAATTATTTGTGTTGGCCATATCTTCTTTCTATGTTGAATTTTTTTGTTCACAATTGGACATTTAAAATATTTATATCACAACTCTGCTATAGAAATCAGATTCTGGAAATTAATCTTTCCAGTTTGTTATTGTTGGTTGGTGGTTTAGTGATTTTTTTTTTGCACTAATTCTATAAAATCTATATTCTTTGTCACATGTGGGCTTAGAAGTCTGTTAGTTTTGTGGTTAATTATTGGACAAGAAGTTCCTTGAATACCTGGAAGCCTCCCAGGCTAAGGGTGGAGCGCTCTGTGGACATGCTGGTGTGCCTTCACTCGTCAGCTGCACTGTTCACAGCCCTGCTTTATCTGTCACCTCCTGCTTACACAGAGCCTGGAGGTTATCCAGCGGACAGGAACCTAGTCTCTGAGCATTCGTGTGGCCTTCTAAATTCCTAGGAGGCTACTAAGTTTTCAAAGCCCTCTATGAATATTTCATTTCTCAGCTTTCCTGTTCGTTTAGTGTGTCATTTGTCACAACTATTATCCAATGTCTGAGGCAGCCAAGATGATTGATAATTTCATCTGATTCTTCTTGGTAAATGTCCTGGAGAAAGAGGCTGTTCATCCTGGGCAAACTCCAAGTTAAATAAAAATAACCTTGCAAGTGGGTTCTTCCAGGGAACCCCTCTGTGAATGGCACTTTGAAGGAGCTCCAGTCCTGTTCTGCCCTCTAGTGGTTGCCAGTCTGTTGGTTTTCAAGGCTGTCACCCAGCTGGAGAGGGACTGGAATATGGTAAATAGGGCAAATTAAAATGCCATAAAGGTCTATGTTCTTACCAAGAGTCACCTGGTTTTCTTGCATAAATGCTGTCTGGATTGTTGGTAGAATGTGGTTTATTTCCAAAGATTTGAAAAAGGAAGTTAATTTTGATCAGTGTTCTTATTTCTTCAATAGCGGAGACAAGTTTTAGAAGTTCTTGCTAACGTCATTCTTTGTTGAGGAGCATATTTGTGCTAGTGCTAGTTTGTGCTAGTTCCTGATTTGTATGTTGAACGGACGTTGTCAAATTAACCTTTCCGTCACAATTTTGTTTAGAATATTTTCTTCAGTAACATTGTGTGTATAAAGTTTTGGTTCTCAGTGTTTTCACCCCCACTGGCTTTTGCCTAAGGCAAGGCTGACATCCTCATTCGTAAATCAGTCAAGGGACCATGTTACTTTCTTTTTATCTTATAAACAACACAAATGTCATTTCCTCTTAAACCTATTCGTGAGGAGGCTTGGCACCTGTAGCACAGTGGTTAATGCACTGGCCAGATACACCCAGGTTGGTGGGTTCGAATCCAGCCTGGGCCAGCTAAACAATGACAAGTACAACAACAAAAAAATAAATAAATAGCTGGGCATTGTGGCAGGCACCTGTAGTCCCAGCTACTTGGGAGGCTGAGGCAAGAAAATTGCTTAAGCCCAAGAGTTTGAGGTTGCTGTGAGCTGTGACGCCATGGCACTCTATCGAAGGGAATATAGTGAGACTCTATCTCAAAACAAAACTGTTCATGAGGAGTAGTTTTAAAGTATATTTATTTACTCTTTTGATAAAGGCAGTTGAAGATGACTTTGTGGAAATGCGTAAGAATGACCCTCAGAGCATCACAGCTGACGATCTCCACCAGCTGCTTGTGGTGGCTCGGTAAGTAGCCCATGTTCATAATTGCTTTCTCAGTAAGCTGGGCATAAGTGTCCTGATTTATTCAGCAATAACTAAAGCAGACTTCTATAAACAGAAATGAACTTTTCCCTTTAGTAAAACTGTATGAAAGGGTTTATAGAGGGGGATCTGTGTTTGGCTCATGATCTCCGTAGAACAGGCATGCTGCTTGTTCTCCGAGCTTCAGAGTGAGTCACCCTCCAGTACTGGCTCTTTAAAAGATTCCTTTGTAGCAGGTTGACTTGAGTGTAGCTACCAGAGTTGTCTCCTAACAAGGACTTTTTCATTTAAAGAAGTATTCCTAGATCTTAGAAAAAAATCAAAAGTTACTGTGTTCACAGTAGACTTAAATTTGTTTCTGTATTCCAAACCAGGTGTCTGTCTCTCAGTGCTGGTCAGACAACACTGTCAAGGGAACGATGGCTGAGAGCAAAGCAGCTGGAGTCTCTCAGAAGAACCAGGCTTCAACAGCACAAGTGTGTGAATGGGAATGAGCTTTAAAGATCAGAGAGGCCTATAGAGAATAATGGGGAGACTGTAGCCACGTTATTGTAAAAGTCAAACACCATTTATACTGCATTGTTTTATAGACTATTTGTATCACAAACCAACGACTTTTCCTGAAATCAAGCCTGGTAACATCTGAAGTTTATATGATATTCAGTAAGGACTTTTACCTTACTGGTTTTATGGAGCTTTTAAAAGTTTGTTTTATAATTATATAAATTAGTAATAATGTAAGAAAGTATTTGATATTAAAAGTTTAATATTGATTAATGTTGCTGATTATACCATTTCCTTAGCTTCAGCCAAGTCACAGGCCAAACTCTATTGAATTGCTGATGTTAGCTTCCTATGAGAATTGTGCACTTCAGATGTCTTTTCAGTTAATGGTGGGGTTGGGTGTACTCAGTAGTCCAAATTTGGGGAATGGGGTGTGTTTACCATTGATTCACATGACCATGTGAAATTCTGTATTGTTCATTTCCTAGGCATTTAGCCACAGAAACTTTTTCCTGCTCAGCAGTTAACAGACTGCGAAACTAGGCTTTTGCATGGTGGTGGTTCCCAGACTTTTGAATTTCATGGGTCAACAGTAATCTTTCCAAAAATTCGGGAGACAATAGGGTTGACAGTTAATTTTGCCAAATCTGAAAGAAATCACTATTCGCCTTTTTTTTTCTTCTAAAAGGACAATTTCAGAACATGATAGTCCTTTAAATGGAATAAAAGTAGCTTTGGAGGAGGAAAACCTCCACTATTGTCATT
Source organism: Loris lydekkerianus (assembly GCA_963574355.1). Taxonomy (NCBI): domain Eukaryota; kingdom Metazoa; phylum Chordata; class Mammalia; order Primates; family Lorisidae; genus Loris; species Loris lydekkerianus. The sequence goes on from CAUYPK010036083.1 coordinate 9,222, forward strand.
ATTTTTCTCATTACATCCTAGTGCATTTGGGAACCACACTTAAAGGAATGCTGCTCTACCACGTTTTGCCCAAATACAAAAAAGCAAAATAGTGTCTCTTTAGAAAGAACGGTTTTTAATTATTTCCTAGTGTCATTTACTTGCTTTGGTTGATTATATTGGATTTTTAGCTTTTTATGAGTTTAGCAGTTAATTCTAAAGCTAGTCCAGTAATGGCCTGATACAACTGCAGGTAGGTTTTCTCCAGAAATGAATTAGTTTTAAATCCCAAAAAAAAAATTCAGAGAAAATTACTGTAAGTTGTGTAATTGTGGCAACAAGGATCTTCAGAAAGGTTAGAATGTTACTTTGTTAAGCTTTCAATGTTATATGTAATTTCTTCTAGTAAGTAACTTACCTAGTTGGAAACAGATCACTTAAATGATCCCTTACTTTTTTTTCCTGAAAGGCCTAAATTGACATTGTTAACCAAGGAAACAGGGTCAGCCTTGAAAAATCAAGGAATTCATATATGCCTCATGAACTGAAGTAAAAATTACTAGTTGTTATAATAGTAACTTTTCCTAAATTCAAATCTATTTTTATAAACTAATGTAAATAATGTTTATATTAGAATTCTAACTGGTTTTCATTTTTATAACTGGTAGACTAGACCTTCCTTAAATTTTTAGATGACTTACCTGGGTTTGTGAGAATAAAATACCTTTTCTTTGTCCTAGAACAAAGTAGATTAGTTACACCGTATGTTTATTGTGCCAATGTAAATTGTAATTTACCAAAGAGAAATACATTTCTTGGTCTTGCAGAAAGGTTCCCTCGAAAGAGCCCCCTCTTTCCAATAAATAAAATTTCCCAAATTACTAGTACTTTGGGTTCTTCATAATTGTGAGATTCAGCATCCCAAGTAATCTTGTATAGAGGAAGAGCCTGTGTCCTCTTGGTGGAACAACATGGCAGAGCTAAATGAAGTGTGGACAGAGACACCCTATTCAGAGCCCACCCAGGTAGCACAGTGGCACTGTCCACTGCAGAAGAGCCCTTTTCTCCTTGGCTACTTAAGTGGACAGTCATACCTATTGTGATTTAAGGCAAGATGTTTGTCCTATATCAATGACCAGGAAACTAAACATGTATAAAAACCCTGTTTGGAACTAGGCCATGTTTAGTTTTCAAAAATCTTCAGAACTAATTTCTATGTTTTATCACCTAATCTTGGCTTATATTTTCTCTTATAATGAGAATTCTTAGTATTTTCAAGACCCAAAGTTGGTAGGAATAAAGCGTTCCATTTTGAATGTTTGATCTAGGTCATCATTTCTAAAATAAGAACACTTCAAAATAGTAAAATATTTGGAACACCTCAGACCAAATGTTAATTTAAATTACAATGGTACTTTATTTTAATAGTCACAAGACACTTCAAAAAAAAAAAATAAGATACCACTAATAACAAAAGTGGAATGCTTATCAGTGTTACAATAGACACAATACAATGTTCAGCTGAGAATCACTTTAAAGGAGTAAGGCTCTAAACATACCAAACTGATACTTGTTGGAATACTCCGCGTTTTTACTGTGTGAGTTAGAGGTGGCCCAAGCTCTGTGTGGTCAGGAGTATAGTCATAAAACCAGTTTTAAGCACAGTTGTGCTCCAGACTAAATTTTCAATAGTTGTAGTTTGTAGACAGGAAGTTGAGGAATGCCCAGTTGTAAAAAGTTAAAACTTAGAAGATTTCCTTCTAGAATTTCCAGTAGCCGATATATGTTTGTGTGTATATATATATTCCTATGTTTCTAAAAACAGCAAAATGCAATTTAATAGGTGCTAGTATTCACATTTGACATACCAGTTTTAATGACAAGTCTTAATGCTCCTAGATTGGGGGGTATATAGGCAGCAGAATATTGTGAATTTGTTCAAGTAGAATATGGAAAAAACAAGGATCAAATGAGAATCCATTTCTTGACTTTAGTGTCAACCCTCAATCAACTCACAGAGAATGGTTAAACCATTTTTTCTATTCAAATGCTTCTCTGTACTAGTTAACACTTTAAAGTCACAGAAAGGTAAGTGTACAATTTTCCTGGTACAGGTAATACGCAGGAATGAACTGACAAACAGAACAAATTAGGAGAAACACTAATCCCTTAAAGGGCCTACTTCAGACACTCCACCCACCTTGCTCCAACAAAGGTTCAGATCCTATCCCAAAGTGACATGAATTACTCTCAAGTGAGCAAATGCTCTGTAGTGTACAAACTACTTGGGTCCACTTTCTAGGAGGATGCACTTCTGCAGTCTTAGCTCTGACTTGGCAATCTGCTCAGGTTCAGACTTTGGAAACCCTTCCCAAGAAACCAGAATCTGTGGCCCCCTAGATTCAGACAGTACAAGATTAAATATTACCCTAACATATAAAAACTTATCAAATTTTAAAATAAAAGCCATGAAAGGATTTGTGGCCAAAAACTAAATCTGAATTATCCGTGTCTGGCATTGTATAAACATATTTTTAAGTTCATTTTGCTGGACTTCATTAACCACTTCAGGTTCTGCAGGACTTTTTTGAACTTTTGCCACTGCCAAGTTTATCCCATGGGTTAATCCAGCTTGGGTGATACTCGCAACCTGGACCATGGAACTTCGAATCTTTGCAAAGGGAGAGACCGCTCTGCTACTGCTCTCTGAAGAAGGAGTTACATGAAACCCTGTCTCAAGTTCAAGCATGCTGGAACCAGAGTTGGGGGTTTTTTGAGATACGAGTGAATGTACTGGTTCAACTGACAAAAACTGTGGGCCTGTTGCAGAAAATGACACATCCAATTGAGATGGTCGGGAAGGTGTCTGTTCCGTTGACTCTGACTGGGTTGCTTCATTGGAAACTTGATTGGTCGTTTGATTTCCTTTCTCACTATCCTGCTGAGACACAGACCTGGTCTCTGATAGCTGGGTCATTTTGTTTTGTGCATCTTGCACAAATCTGTGGCAGTAAATATCCACAGGCTTGGCAAAGCCAGTCGATATGCGTATGTTGTCGGCAGAAGGACTTTTCATCATCAGCAGATTTTCCTGGTCTTTTCTATGCCCACTCCCATGAGCAACAGTAAGCTCCGAAGGAACATGAATGCTAATATCAGTGCTGCTAACAGACTGGGATCGACTGCCTGGCCGAGGTGCTGAAGCAATGATACCACAACTAGGAAGAACATAATCTATTGGCCCTACACTCTCTGAAGAATTGGCTAGCTGCCTGTCTTCATCAGACTTGGAATTTGTAAGGAATTCATCAGAATGGTATGAGTCATTATCTGAAGACAGGTCCCCATCAGACTCTGCCTGGTCCTTACTATCCATCATTCCTGTGTTTTCCATGGTTTCAAGACTATTATCTGACTTCCAAAGATTTACTTTTAAATTTGGCTTTAGAAAATTAACTTTCATTTCAGGTTTTGTAAAGTTTCCTAGTTTTCGTAGGTTGCCAATATTTACATTGGATTTGGTTTGTTTCACTTTTTGGTTTAGAGATGAAAATTTGCTCATTAAAAATTTTTTCCCCTGGGCCAAAGAACCTTGGTTTTGAGATCTGATACCAATGATGTCTTCATGAGGTTTACTGCTCTTCCTACAAATAAGAACAGAGAAAAAAAAAAAAAAAAGTTAATTCCTCCATGAAACCCAAATACGAGTTTCCTAAGCAAGGGCTTGGCTTATTTCAAGAAATTGGTTCTAATTTCTTTAAAACAGTGCATTGCTAATTGATAACTCAGATAACCCCTGAGAGATGACACAAAAATAATGCTATCCAATAGAAATGAAATACATATGTAATTTAAATTTTAACAGTCACATTGAAAAGGAACAAGTGAAATTAATTTTAATAGCATTTTATTTAACCCAACATATGCAAAATATTTCAACGTATGTTGAAAGATACTCTTTTTCTAGACTAAGTCTGACACAGTCTATGGAGTATGTGGTATTCTATACTTATAGCAGCCTGAATTCGGACTAGTCACATTTCAAAATCTTTACAGCCATATGGGAATGGCTACCATTGGGGGCAGTGTGATTCTACCACAGCCACAACCTAGACAAGCAGCAGCAGCACCAGACTATAAATGGCAATCTACGGCATCTTAATCAAGATGGGCAGTCTATACAGCGACCATCTGTCCAAATTCAGGTATAGGGAGGAGAGGAAGGGGTAAGTCTTCCATTTCCTTATGTCTCCTGTGTGTTTACTGAATTTATTTGAAAAGATCTGGGACATTTAACATAACTAATTGCAGTGTCCTCTCTTCTCTGGCATCCCTTATGGCAGTCCATAATTAAGAAAAGAAGCCTGGGTGCCGTTGGCTACAGACGTCTCAGAACGTGGATCTGTATTCTGGTTGGTCAGGCAGGATCACTGATCCTTAGAATACTGGAGAAAAATTACAGGTTAAAGAGCTACTGAAACAGTTCTCCTTTCCATTGCCATTAACAAAAGATGGAACAGTCCTCCTCCAGCTGACCAAATGGCGCTTTCCCTAGTGGGATGCGGACTGGGAAGCCTCATTAGTGCTCATTAGGAGGAAAAGCCCACAAGTGTTAAATACAAAATAATCTGCTAATACACATTCTTTTTAGTGTTTAAAATGTACTGTTTTCTCTACAAAGCACTGAAGTTTGAATGCCCCCTCTCTCATCGGTTTATTTAAGAATTAAAAATCAGTTGTGGCCACAGAAGTTGTGTCCAGGATGGCAAAATACAGGGCCGTCTCTCAGAGGGATTCTCTGAGCCATATTTCATCATGGTGGTTCCCAAAATACCATCTAATTACTCAAGAGTCAGTGTTTTATATATTCTGTATATTAAACTTTTAAACACCCTACATACATTTAAAATGCCATGTCATTCAAGAAAAAGTCTAGGTCTCGGTTTCAAGAAAACTTCTAGGTCAGGCATGCTAGCTCACTTCCATAATCCCACCACTTTTGGAGGCTGTGGTGAGAGGATTGCTCCAGGCCAGGAGTTCAAGACCAGCCTAAGTAAGACCCCTTCTCTATAAAAAACAGAAAAATTAGCTGGATGTAGTAGTATACACTCATAGCCCCAGCTACTTGGGAGGCTGAAGCAAGAGGATCACTCGAGCCCAGGAGTATGAGTATGAGTATCATGATACCACTGTGCTCTAGCCCAGGCAACAAAAGGAGACTTTGTCTCAAAATAAAAAGGAGAAAAAAAAAAATTTCAACAGTCTTTAAGGTGTATGTATGGTTAAATAAGTCTAGAAAGGAATTTGGCACTGTTAAGACCTAGTGAAATATTCAAACCTTTTCAATTGGATTCCCAATTTTGGGATGCTCTTCTCAGGGAAAGAAAGTCTGAATGAAGGGTAAACGGAAACTCTGAACTGTTTGTGTAACTCTTCTGTAAGTTTAGAAATTATTTAAAAATTGCATATAGAGATACAGAATTTAAGAAGTGTTATAAAACATCACCCTAATGTGATCCCCTCCAGCTCCTTGCTGCAAATAGTTTTAAAGAAATTAAGACCTTACATAATGTCTTTATTCTTGGGAGACAATCCCAAAGAGAATCTTGAGAGAAGTAGCATACTCACCGCTCAAGTTTTTTCTCAATTATGGGTACATCCAATCCCATGGCTTGCTTGGTGATCTGCAGCATCTCTGCAATGCACTGAAGGGTATCTGAAACCCAAACATAAACACTTGCTAATTTCTCCAAAAGCATACCAAAAAAATAGTTCTAACTCATAGAACCTTGAATGAAATTTGTGAGAGTAAACACAAACACAAATTTATTTGCTGCAATTTATAGAAAACTGCTACTTGTTCACTATTCCCCCCAACTAATTCAAAATGTTCTAAAAAAATTTCAACAGAAGAGTAAAGAATAAGAATCAAAAGAACTCAACTGGTATTAAAAATGTGCTTGCTCTGTGCTAGATACCAAAGCAAGAGTTGTAAACAAGACAGGCATGGTCTTTGCTTGCTACGCACAAGAGGAGCTTGAGGTAGATGAAGCTACGGCACCTACATGGCTTCTGATAGGGCCAAATACACAAATCCCCACTGTGGAATCCCTTGCCAAAAACCACATAAGCCATTCAAATAATATCCCTGCATTGCCGAAAACAGAGTTGCTATTTCAACTTCTCACATCCCAAAGCTATTTCCTGGATCAGTTCTCATTCTAGTTGGTTCTAGTATGAAATGTCTCCAGTTCTATTTGTGCTTGTTAGAGCAGATACAAAGTTACCACTGAATAATTTCATCTGTTTCTCTTTCACCTTTTCCGTCTTCTTCTGGATTTCGCATTACAGCTCTCAGCGTGTGGAAATAGCCACTTGCTTCTCTGTACCTGTAGTGCAGTCGCATGCAGGAGAACTTCGGCTTACCAAAAAGAGTGGGTTCAGGACCTAAAAACCCAAATAAATGTGTATAAAGTTCTATCTTTCATATAACATGCACTTTCTTCTCTATCTTTAAAAGGCCAACAGACATATATCAATTAGACATTTAACGCATTTTCTTCAAAATCCAAATGAGAGCACAAAAAACCTGAGTTTATCATGACGATTTGGTTTGATGAGGCTATAAAACCCTCTCAGCTTCAATTAATTAAACTAATCTTCACAAGGTAAATAATACAAGGAATACATTATGATGATTAAAGTACATTCATCACTAACCAATGGCTTGGACTATCCCTTTCTGGTTTCTAATAAATGTTATACCAGTTGCTTAAATAATGTAAGCCATTTTTGGAAGCAACAGCATTTGCTTTCTATGATTGGTATTATGTTAAAAATTACCTATTTCTATTTTTTCCAGGTCTTCTAGACTTAGTCTTTGATACTGGTTTACTTTATCAACTTCATCATCATAACTAGATAAAGAGAAAGGAAGTAAAAAGAAGATTAAAATCAAAAGCATATTCGGCTTTTCAGCTGGGTTTTAATATTAGCAAACTATTAAATGTTAAGATAACAATCTTCCACAGCACAATACATACATATTAAAGAGTTAAACAGAAACTATCTTTAAAGCTAGATTAAATAAGAATAACAGAGTTCAAAATGGCTGAAGAAAAATCACTGTAGATCTTACAGTAAAAACGGAAATCAATTACAAAGTGAAAATAACTTCAGTTTTATAAAAACTTGTATAAAATGAAAATGAATCTAAAACCTGACCTAAAAGGCAAAACACAACACAGAGGAACTATGTATTTGGGAATACAGCAGATAAATTGGATATCCAAAATTAAGAATGAAAATTCCATGTAATGTATGCCCAAAAGACATCTGCACCAATGACTAAAAAATGATGGTTCACATAAAACCAAAAATAAAGTGAGTATTTACTTAGAAAATACAATATAAGTTAAAACTAAATTCTGGCAAGGCATAAGGAAACAAGTACTTGTATTTTGTTAGTGGCATTAATAATTGGTTGTCTTTCTGGAGGTAAGTCTGACAATAAATTGGTAACAGCATATAATTCATCAGACACTTGTAACCAAAGAGAAGCGTGCATGCGCATGCACATATACAAGTTATCTGCAGAAAGACACTGCACCATTCATGACGATAAAAAAATGGAAGTAATTCAATACCTAACAATAGGAAAATACTTTATTACAGAAATACAAACAGTGACATATGGCCATTAATGACAAAAATATATGGAGTACATCAAAACTTGGGAGATATATAAGAAATGCTAAAAGAATACAATATTGATTTTAACTTTAAAATCACATTTTCAAACCAATAAAGATAAAAGGTCAGAATGATGTTAACAGTTATAAAAAGGTAAAGGGAGCCAATTAACTTTCATGAAATATGTAACAAAACCAGACTATTGTCATGAATTCTAAGCAGGAAATTTACTCAAGTTTTAAAAAAATCAAAAGCTTTATTTTAAATCAATAAGGAACTTACTAAGCCACGTAGTAGGCAGAGTTAGAAAGCAGTAGCAGCACATCCACATCTCTGTGAGTAGCATCAATGAGGCTAAACAAACGTAACACAGGGAATTCAATATTTTTATATTCATCTGTATGTTTTACCAAGAGTATTTCTAGAGCAGAAGTGCTTAGGACAAAAGACTGGCTGAGGGGGTGGGGGGAACAAAATAAATTAATAAGTTCTACTTCTTAAGTGTAATATAATCTATTTTAAAAATCTTTTAAAAAATAACAGAAACCAGATTTCGGGAAGGGTTGAAGCTGAGGGGAGGTCTCTGCCTCTCGAGGGAGGCTGGGGGTGGGGCGACTGGGTAATGTGGGAGGGGGACTGAAGATGGGGGAGAGGCAGTTACTGAGAAGGAAAGAAAATGCGAGACTGAGAATGTAGACATCATCTGGAATCTCACATTATCTATTCTTCAAAATAAGAGACCACATACTTAGAATATTTTTATACTCTTGTAGTATGCATCTTTTGAAAGAATTTTAAATTAATGTAACATTCATGTGCAAAAATGGAGCAAGTCCAAGCTACTTTTGCATTTTTCTCTATGGATTAATTTATTTGGCTTTCTAGGAACAAGTAAACATTTTCTTACTCTAAATTCATTTCGCCACATTTACACGCACTCTAAAATTAAAGATCAAATGAAGAAACAAACCAGATGGAGTGCTGATGAACGTTTAAACCAAAACTACAGTAAAATGCACATCTTTGTAAATTACTAATAAGAAAACAGTCAACTTATATAATCAAAAACACAGGCAGAATCTGAATTAAAATGAAACTAATCTAAGATTAATCTAACATTAACAACCTTTCCATTAAAGGTGGAGATTAATCTCCATCTGATACTGGTCTCCAAATTCCACTGTAAGAACCACTTAGTTTTCTGCGTGATGATTTCACACCTATTACCTAGACCTTACCAAAATGCTACTGAAAAACAAAATGACAGTGAAAAATATTATTTGTAGATGAAACTTAAACCATGTACTTAAAACCTCTTAAGAATGAGGTCATTGTTTAAGGGATACTGCAGGAAAGGAATTTACCAAAATCTTAAATTGCATTTTTCTACAAGAGTTCCAGGTTAACTTTAACAGAATCTTAATCTAAAACAACTCACCTCAATTTTCACGGGAGATAACATAGCAGAAAATAGAACAAATGACATAAGACGTCAGAATCTGATAACACAGATTCTAGGAGCCAAAATTTGAGCACTAACCAATTAATGGGAAAACGAAAACTACAAATTCAATGATCCTGGCAGCTTCTCTGAGAACACCGTAAAATGAAAATTTATTTTCATGCGTTGATACTTACATGCACTCTGAAAATTGTTGCTTGAGCCGAGTCACAAAAATTACGTCACGACACATTTTAATATGAAATAAATTCTACTACTAAATTACAGTGTTATTTTCATCCTAGTTTCCTATTTTGGCATTAATATTTACATCAGCCAAACACGATCCTCAGTCAAAAACATCGTGTCCTTAATGAAAAATACTTGGCACATACATAACAAGCAGTCGAAAAATGTCACCCACCCCCCCACCCAATTTTTACTGAAGTCTTAGCTACAGTAAATACGTAATTCCCCTCCCCATCCACCCACCACCCTATCCCTTAAAATTAAAAAAAAAAACAACACTCATGTTTAATACAAGAAACAAAAAGAAAACCCTTTAGGCCCATCCCCACCCCACCCCACGTTTGCAGCTCTCTATTCGTTGTTTTCCCGCCACCGAGGCAAGCCCTCCTTCCACACTATGAAGACGAAAATTGCCAGCACCATATGCAGCCCTAACACTGCGACAATGGTCGCGTAAAAGGCGCTCTCCTCAGGGGACATTAACATCAGACTTTGGAAAAGAAGTAATTTACAGGAAAAATATAACCCAGCAGGAACTTTAACCAAAAGTCCTGCACAAAGAAGAAAAACCTTGAAAGTCATGGCCAGCACACTGTCAGGCTTGGGCTCGGCGGCAGCCCGCTGTGCGGCAGGTGGTGGCCTGTGGGAGCGACGCATTGTCAGTCCGTCCGTCCGTCCGTGGGTCCGTCGATGCCTCGAAGCTCACTGGGATGTGTTCACCCAACCTTGCGCCTGCAGAGACTGCGGCACCGTTGTCGCGACCGCGCCAAGTCACGCCCACGGGACACATACACCGCTCTTCGTCACTTCCGGCTGCAGCTGGCAGCCAACACGCATGCGCAGCCCTTGCTGCGCAAACCGTGTTCTGAGAACACAGGTTCCAGTCTGGTGGGGGAGGGGTGCCCGGGGTCCAGCTCCCGTGAGAGTTCGTTCCCACCTTCGCAAGGGCCAGTGCCCAGGTCTGGAGGGGACTCTGGAGGGCAATGGGAGCACCCTCTTGCCACCATGAAGCATCCGTCTCCTGTACTGCCACATGCATAAAGGCCAGCGGCTGAGACCCTAGCCACTCAACTGCTGCGGGGCTTAAGAGGCGACTGAGTTCAGGGAATGACGAGCAAATTGTACAGAGTTGGAAAAACGAGTTGGCTTCCCGGGGAGGCAGCAGTACCCGAGTTACTCTCAAATTCCAAATTCCTCTTTCCCACTGTCAATAAAGTCGGAGGTTTTCTGTGACAGCTGGGGGTGGATGGAAAGAGACAAAGGACCAGAACTGCACAAGGGGTCAGATGGGGACGTGCCGGTGGCATCGGGGCTGACTCTGTTCCGCGCCAGGCCCCAGCATCTGCCGGTGCTCGGCAACGACCTTTTCTACCAGATACTTAAACCGGCCAGGACTGCAGAGAGGCGAGTGGGGTACTGTTCTCTGGTGCAGAATTTAAGGGGTGCCATTAAATTTGTCATCAAGGTAGCTTATTATGGGCTCGGCGCCCGTAGCACAGTGGTTAAGGCACCAGCCACATACACCGACGCTGGTGAGTTCGAACCTGGCCCGGACTAAGTAAAAACAACAATGGCACCTGCAATAAAAAAAAATAGGCGGGCGCCTATAGTCCCAGCTACTTGGGAGGCTGAGGCAAGAGACTCTCTTAAACCCAAGGGTTTGAGGTTGCTGTGAGCTGTAACGCTACGGCACCTACTGAGGGCGACACAGTGAGACTCTGTCTCAAAAAAAAAAAAAGAAATCTCAGTAGAGTGCTTTGTTCTGAGAGCTTGGTCTAGAATTTCCTGAAATGTTTCTGATTTATTATATTGAAGATTATTATTTTAGATTTCAGCCTAAAGGCAAATATTCAATCTGCTTTATAAATTTAGATCCTGATGTTCATTGATATTGTGAAGAACCACTTGAAACTGGATGCTTTTTGTTTTAAAAAAATGCTAAGTATCAGCTGGCCTTTTTATTTTATGATGGCCAAGACCACTTTACAACCAAGAAAAATAACCAACAGCGCTGCGCCTCTAGTTGCACTCACTTATGTGCATTAACACGGCACAATACACCTGGATTCTAGAGGTGCGGGGAAGGAGGCCACAGCCAACTGCAGGCTCTAGGTTGACAATTTAAATTTTTGAAAAATACTGCATTAAAATATGTCTCTTCATTTCTAAGTTTTTAGCATCCCCTTAGGGTTTGTGCGTGTGTGAGAGAGACACTCTTAATTTTGTCGCCTCTGGTAGAGTACTGTGGCATCCCAGCTCACAGCAACCCTAGATTCTTGGGCTGAAGGGATTCTCTTGCCTCAGCCTCCCAAGTAGCTGGGCAGGCGCCCGCCATGACACCTGAACACCCAGGATATGTGTGTGTGTATATGTGTGTGTGTGTGTGTGTGTATAGACAGATAGATTTTTTCTTTTTTTTTTAAAGAGACTGAGTCTTGCTCTAGCGTCTAACTCGTGAGCTTAGGCGATCCGCCTGCCTGGGCCTCCCAGACTGCTGGGATTATGGGCATGAGCCACTGTGCCCGGCCACGCCCTTAGTTTTATATGCTTGGCAAGCACCTAAGTCAGCTTGCCTCAGTATCAGGCCCAAGTTGGAACTTGTTACACACCGTGCACTCATGCCCACAGCTGTTTGGACAACTGCTAGCATTAATCATACAACTTATGATATTCCAATGGTAAGCAAATTAGTAACCAATCTACCACTCCAACTCACCTGGGGTCACAGTCAATGAGGGCCCAGCCCCCATGGAACTTTTCGTCATCGGGCAATAGTAACTTCATATAACTTTGTAAGAGCTGGCTAATGAGTTCCTGCTGGCTCCTCTGGTTTTCCTTCTGCAAAGCTTCATGCTCTTTCTCCTTGGTAAATATGGAATAAAGATCTTCCGTCACTGGAATGCCTTGCATCAAATCTAGGGTGGAAGTGTTAATATCTATCATAATCTTAGTTTACTAATATATTTTGAAAAAACAAAAGAGAAAGTAAGACTAGAAACTATAAAGCCCTTAGAAGAAAATATACACAAAAATCTTTGTGAGTCTGGATTAGGCACAATTTTCTAGGTGTGACACTAATATCATAAGCAACAAGAAAAACTAGACATCATCAAAATCAACAACTTTTGTGTTTCACAGGGTACCATCACAAAAGCGAAAAGATAACCTACAGTAGAAAATATTCACAACTCATTCATCTGGTGAGGAACTTGTATCCAGAATATGTAAAGAGCTCCTACAACTCAATAATAAGCCAATTTAAAATACAAGTAACAGATACGAATAGACAAACTAATTTCCTCTTGGTGGAGTGTGTAGCTTAGGCCTTGGTAAATCACTATAATCCCATTCCCTCCCACTGGAGTTATTTGGGACAATGAGATGCAACAAGGCTTCTGGGAAAGAAGATCTGCTAACCACTGGCCCGATAGAAGGCAGAGGTAAGACCAGACTGCAAATGCCTTCTATCTCTCAACCTTGAAGATGAGGATGCAGCTGTCACTATGGATGGCTGAATAGAGGGGAGGACAGAACCTCAGGGACAAACTGAGTTGCTAGATCAAACAATGGAAGCCAAGTTATCTTTTTTTTTTTGTCCTGAATAAACTGCTAAACCCACCCCTACCTCTGGCAAATAAATTAAGCTGCTTCTTTACATCAGAAATTCCTAAGTGTCCTATGCCTAGGCCCTATTAGGCTAACGTGTATGCTAAATAACCAGGTGAAAAAATAAAATTTCAAAGAGATTATCAGAGATTATAGATCACCTATGTTACAGTTGCTTCTAATCCAGAACATTCTGCATTTACTTTAATCCTATAAGGTAATCTTTTCATGGAAATTAAATTTAAAACATGTCAATGCATAAATTCTATTGGGAAATTTACCCTTCCATTTCTTCTAAAAAATGATAAGTTGCTAGGACAATCTCTAAATCTGGTACCCTAATATCTTGCTAACCCATGCTTATGGAAAAGGATAGTAGATTTGTCCACATCAAGAACAGGATAAACGTTACACAGAAAATGAAAGCCATCCAGTTTTCTTAGTCCTGCATAATGGGAAAACAAACAGTACATGAAGTGTTTAGTTGTGGTTTTAGGGCACCTTATCCCATACCCCAGGAGCTTCAAATCCGGTTTTCCATTACATGATAGCAAACTGACAATTATGTATGGAAATAGATGGTTTCTTTTGTTGCGCCAGTCAAAAATATTTGTCAAATTCTAATCTTATAAAAACCTGAAGTTGATTTATTGGCTAAGATGCTCAATACAGAAACACATTACAAAATGTGAGTTATGTCAATGAAGTTGATTTCTCCAAAATGTTAGTAACAGAGTAACAATTAATTTTCGGGAAAGAAAACATTTCTGTTCCTTACCTATAACAGCTTGTCTATAAGCATCCTTAAATCGATTGAGGTAATACCTATTTGCTGAGTTCACTCCATCTTTCATAACTCCTGCTAACTTCCTTTCTCCTGTCCTTGTAAAGTCACCCTGTCAAACAAAAAGTCATGACCATTTACTCAAACACAAGAATGTTCTCCCCAAATCAATTGTGAGCTGTCAGTTCAAGACTGGAATTCTACAGACTTTTAAAATTTCCAAAGTATAAATTCTATAATTTTCAAATAGTGTAGTTAAGTTAAAATATCTATAAGTATTTGACTCTGATCCAAGTATGTCAAATGACTAAACATGCTATTTGTGAAACCAAAGCTTCGCAGTTAGTGCTTTGGGATAAAGCCATTCTTGGCAATTTGTAGAGTTTTTGGAATTTACAGGTCAAACCAATGACAATAACAAACACAAAACAACAAAGAAAGGTTTCAATCCTCAAACTGGGATAATATTCAAAAACAAAATTTCTGATGTAGGAAATGAACAGTTCCCTAGAGGTTATAAAATCAGACTTACTTTAACCTGTGTGTGCGTGTAGATGGAAATAGAAAGTGTAGACCAATTCAATGAAGATTCAAGTTGTTTCGTAACAAAGGTGTCAGAAAAGTCTCTAGAGAGGTAGTGATTTAAACGTAAGGGAAGGGAGGTATAGTCTCTTTTTCCCTATTCCAATTCCACTATTTCCACCCAAGGCAATCTCAGAAATTGCAGGCCTTGTTCTAAATCTGACAATTTAGGAAGAGGGTGCTGCCAATTAGGCCAGTGACAAGGGGATGTTAGTATAGCAGCAAGTACTTCTTATCGCCTTTTCTTGTCGTGACAGCGCTGTTCCTTGTCTATGGCAAAGGTATCTTCCTCTATAAACCTGGATCTTGCTCTTGCTCCGCAAACCTATCTTTCTCTTCCTCAATAAACTTTCACACTTAAAAAAAATGTATCTATTACAGAAGAGACAGGCATGAATGCAATCTCAAAGAGATGTATACTCAAAAGGAAAATAAAGTATTTCTCTTATTATATGTACAATAACTATTACAAGGACTTTTAAAGTTTATTTTCCTTAAAATGCTTTTGATGTTTATCATTCAACCAAACAGACGGACTGTCTTAATGCCTGTTGAGACCTCGATGGTACAATTTGTTATAAGAAATATCCTGAAATGAACCATTACCTTGAAGAATGATTAACATAAACCTAATTTAAACTAATTCAACCACTTCTTATTGCCCTCAGAGGGACTATTTAGTTACCAGGAACTATATTTTACATTTAACTTAAAATTCTGTGAAGACTAGGTCCGTAGGACCTTCAAATACTTTATTTACAATAACAATATTTATGTTGTAAATAAAACAAATATATTGTTCATTATAACCCACATTCCTTCAGCATTTACTATGATGCATTAAGGAATATAATCCCATGACCATCTTGTGAAGGAAGCCTAGTATTAACCCTGTTTGATAAATTAGACAGAGTGATTAAGACACAGAGTTGGTAAGAGGCAGGGTTGGGATATAAACTCAGAGAAGACCAAGAATCCCACCAGTAGACATATTTTGCCTGTACACAATTTTGAAAACTAATTATCTTACATAAAATTCTCTATTTCAACACCACCTTGAAAAACTGGATGATCTGGCAACAAGGAAAACAGCAAACTGGCCACCTCCAAGATGCTTCTCCCAGGTCCACACAGCTCCCCTGTCTCTCTGATCTAATGGGTGTCCTGCTGGAGCCCTTACCTGTGGCCCAACTCCTGCCTTATCAAAACATTCCAGAAAGGAGTCAACTACCCAGTCCCAACACCTGTAGCCCATTTACCTTCCTGTGGTTTTTAAACCATAGTCTATCCTGTGTCCTACAGAACAACCTGCACGTGGTTGCAGTATGCACTTACCTTCAGAGCGGCTGTCCCAGCGTACTGTCTACTAATGGAGTCACCATTGTTAGCCCACATTATCTGGTAGATACGATTACATTTCACAGGTAATGGCTGCTCTGGGGGCATCACACCTAATTTCTTCAGCTAAAATGAACACATTGGTAGATTAATGGTATATGGGCCCAGAAACCATGGCATAAAATGTTATTCATAATACAATTCAGGACACTTAAATTTTTTAAAATAGTTTTTTCAGGTGGCACCCATAGCTCAGTGGGTAGGGTGCCGGCCACATATACGGAGGCTGATGTTCGAACCTGACTCAGACTAGCAAAAAACAACAATGACAACTGCAACAAAGAAATAACTGGGCGTTGCAGTGGGCACCTGTAGTCCCAGCTACTTGAAGGCTGAGGCAAGAGAATCACTTAAACCCAAGAGTTTGAGGTTGCTGTGAGTTGTGATGCAACAGCGCTCTACCCAGGGTGACAGCTTGAGACTCTGTCTCAAAAAAAAAAAAATTTCTCAGACTTTTAAAAAAAATAAGCATTAGGGCGGCACCTGTGGCTCAAGGAGTAGGGTGCTGGCCCCATATACTGGGGGTAGTGGATTCAAGCCCGCCCCGGCCAAAACTGCAAAAAAAAACCATTGCTTGAAAGGCAGCTTTATGGATTGCTACAGCTGAATAAATATAATGAAATATACTGTTTTGGTATAAGTTTTAATGTGTAGGATCATACTATTATATTTTGTCTTTGTTTTAAATGTGCCTATATAGTAAAATTATCAAAAAACCACACAAAAACAGTATTATCCAGTCACAGAATGACTGAGAAAAAAAATTGATAATAATGTTAATAGTAGCAGAGTAATCAAGGGCCCAGTAAATGTTAATTCTGTGCCAAAATTAGGATAGTAGGAACTCTTTTACATAAATTATCCCCTTTAATCTTCACAACAATGCAATCAATACTGTTATTACCTCCATTTTAAAGACAATGAGACTGAGGTTTGGACAGAGTCAACATCTAATACATAATAGAGCCAAGATTTAAAGTCAAACCTGGCTGCAGAAACACTGTATTAGAGAAAAAAACTCAAGTTCTCAAAGAATAGTCACAAGGTTCTATGGCAAAACAAAACCACACCAGAAACCTTGGGAATTGTCATCCCGATGTGGGAGGGCTGAAAGATCTAAATGACGTAACAGAGATGATGGAGGACGGAAGCAGCTGTCACCCCTTGGGCTGGGACACAAAGGGAAGAGGCTGGTTTTGTGATGTCAAGGGGCCCAACAAGGTGCTCACGGAAGTAACACCGGAGAAGGGCTCTGCCTTTCCTCCTCCTGCCCGGGCCTTCCTGGGGCACCCCCCACTGGCAGAGCCAGCTGCCTGGACAGAAGTGTGGCAAGCAGGCGCCCAGTCCCAAACCCACAGAAGGGTGGGTCTGGAGGTGAGAGAAAAAGGTAAATGAACACACACCTTGCCATCTAACAGACTTTTAGAGTGTTAGGAAATTACATTTTTGAGGCTCAGCACCTGTAGCTCAGTGGTTACGGCACCAGCCACACACACCAGGGCTGGCGGGTTCAAGCCCAGCCTGGGCCTGCTAAACAATGACAACTACAATTACAAACAAACAAAAAAAAAAAATAGCCAGGTGTCGTGGCGGGCGCCTATAGTCCCAGCTACTTGGGAGGCTGAGGCTAGAGAATCGTTTGAGCCCAAGAGTTTGAGGTTGCTGTGAGCCGTGACACCATAGCACTCTACTAAGGATGACATAGTAAAACACTTGTCTCAAAAAAAAACAAAAAAAAAAAACAAACACATTTTTGAAATTAGTAATTAAGAAAATGCCACTTTATTCATCTTATATCTAATGGATGTTGCACTTTCCAAGTTTTAATGTAACAAGGATGGTTGTATGCCATAAGTGTTCTACAGAGCATTTGATGTCTGAAAAAGATTTTAGCTGCTTGTATACTCGTGAACAAAAGCATTTTTAAAACGAGCATTTACAACCCAAAGGACTCCAAATTACCTGCTGTTCCATGACCACTCTTGAAATGGCAGCTTGGACCACGTTGGTGCGATCCAGGCAGTCCATACAATTAACGCGAAAAATCCCTTCTTGCTTACATATTACCCCAGCTTCGTCAACCCTTTCAAAAACAGGATGGGATTATTTAACAGTATGAAATACTTTAACAGGTTTTCAAAAGACAATTCTTTAACAATAATAACAGCAGCATGAGCTATCAATTTGCTGGGAATATCATTATGCCTCAGGCATTACTGAGTCCTGTAGAACACTACTGTTAACTTACACAATAACTCAGCAAGGAAGATACTATCATCCCCCCTCAAAACAATACACAACTGGGATGAAGAAAGAGTGACTTCCCCCAAGTCCTACAGCTACCAGGCAGGGCTGACACAAGCCCAAATTATGCTTTCCTACACACTCAGAAAAACAGAACACACTTTAAAACACCATCTTGTTCCTTTGGACTCAAAGTAGAAATACATCTCAACTATACTTCTACACCCAGCGAGGACTCATGCGGCACGCCTTGCTCATCTAATTTCTCTGGCCACCCAAGTAGTCTTAAAATCTGATCAAATGTCCTCTCCTGTCCTTTAAGCCAATTTAAGCCTCCTGTAGTCTGAGAACCAATTCCCTTCTTTGGTAATTTCGAAATGACTGAAAAGTGAGACTAAGTCCCTCTAAGCCTTCTTTCGTGTTAGAGACGGTGAGAAAGATGAAATGTGGACCCTGGGGCATAAGAAGAAACAAACTTAAGTCCTTAAAGAACAGTCACAGAGCACTTCATTTCATCTGGCCCAACTCTGTGGCATCCTTTCCCTGTCCAAAGCTAATACTGCCTGATGAATCAACCACATTCTCTGAAGAGCAGGAACTGGAAGCAGAGCACACAAATCCTTTCTCGGAATGCTGCTATTCTTTGAATGCTTGATGATACCAGGTAGAGACATGTGACTTCACAGACCAAGAGTTTGTCAAAATCACTGATGAAATACCTACCAACACCACTTCATGTCCAGAATAATGTCATGAATGGCATCTGTTAGTGTCTGGACGTTCTCAAACTTCATTCCCCGGCTAAAACCCATGCCGGAAGAAAGAGAAAATCTTTAATATAATGATAAAATTAATTTTGAAAAACTTACTTAAGATATGACACTGAAGGTAGCTTGGAAAACAATTAAAAGGAATTATTATGATACGTATATAAGGCTAACACTACTATATATTACATGGACAATTATATAAATGGTTTTAATATGCATTGTGGAAGAAAGCACACTTAATACACTGAACCACATTACAGATGCCAGGAGCTTCTTTCCCCACCAAATTTCTAGTATCTAGGTAAATTAACCCAAATTAGAGTCAGCATTAGGACAGCATAAAGAGGATGAAGGACCTGGGTTTTAGAGTATGCAGGAGATAAAAGCACCATCCACCGTCAAAATGATTCACTGATTTTTGTTTTTCCACAGCAAACTTTAGTGGAGTTTATCCACAGGGAAAGAAGTATTTCTAACAGAGTTTGGAGAAGAGCCTGCAAGATAATTTTTGAGAAAGGAATCGCTATTACTTCTGCTAGGCCCAGACCCAAGCAGAAAGGAAGTGCTCCCGAAATTCTTTAACGAGCATGATCAAAGCAAAAACAGAACTCTTCAAGTCTTTAAGTCATTTGGGAAGAAAAAGATGGTAAATATTTGGGGAATAATTAATGCAACATTTTAGCCAAAATAAACTTATGAAAATTAAAACTAAGTAAGCAAATGCTACCTTTCCCTTTCTAACAAGAAAAAAAATTTTTTTTCTTCCCAGCAAAGAAAAGAGAAGCTCAAGTCCCAGTGGCAGCGCCTGTCACACACCAGAAGCCACCTTACCAGTGCTCGTGGAAGTCAAAGGAGACGTAAGTGAGATGTGAGTTGTTAAACAGCAGCACCTGCTTCAGGTAAGCATCGCCAATAACCTTCTCTCTTCCTGCCTGGTCTACCAAGTTAATAATTACCTATAAGAGTTTAAAAAAAAAAAAAAAAAAAAAAAAACCAACAAGAAAGGAAAAATTAAGTTCAAATAGAAATCATAGTGTGATATTTAATTGATTTATTTGGAATTATGTTTTAGAAATATTTTATAGTCATGCCTAGCAATTAATCCACTGAAGTATCAATTTTTTTTCCTACCAGTTAAATTTTTTTCATTTCTTCCATAGCATAGTTTCTCTAGACATTTGCAATAACCAATTAGATTATGTAATGAAAACAAGGTCCCTTTATAATAGCACATAAAGTGTCCAGAATAATATTTTTAAAGAATACACAAAACCTGCATACTAAACCACTATAAAACTTTGCTGAAATATACAGAAGAAAACCTGAATAAATGGAGACACATATCCTGTTGCTGGATACAATACTGTGAAGATGTCAAGTTCCCACAGAAAGCTACACATGCAACAATCCCAACCAAAATTCAATCAGGACCTTTTTATGAACTTGGCAAACTAATTCTAAAGTTCATCTGAAAGAGTGAATATGTGGAAAAAAATTGGAAACTAATAATAATAAAGGGGGACTTACCCTATTGGAGCAAAATATACTCTAAATTTATAGCAACTAAAACCGTGGTACTAGTGTAGAAGTAGATAAATGACCCAGCAGAATAGGACTGACGGCCCAGAGACAGATCTCTGTACACTAAGGAGTCTAAGACATGTCGATAAGACCATTTGGAGGCAAATATGGACTGTTCTATAAATGGGATTAGGATAACTGTCCATATGGGGAATGGGGGGTAGGGGACTTAAGTTTGCTTCCAATATCTCATTAATTATGCACAAAATTCCAGATGGATTAATGATCTAAATATTTTTTCTTTGAATTATAAAAAGCTAGAAGAAAATTTAAAAGTTTCCATAATTGTAGGTTGGGGCATGACTTTCTAAGTGTAATATAAAAATCAGAGGGCATGAAGGAAAAGATGGACAGATGTGATAACATAAAAATGTTAAGCCTATGTGCCAAATGACAGTATAAGCAAAGGGAAAAAAAAAAACAAACTACTACCCAGCAGAATCAATCTGCAACATAAAAATCAATAATATGGGGCGGCGCCGGTAGCTCAGTGAGTAGGGCGCAGCCACGTACCCGGAAGCTGGTGGGTTCAAACCGGCCCGGGCCAGCTAAAACAACTATGACAACTGCAACAAAAAAATAGCCTGGTGTGGTAGTGGGCACCTGTAATCCCAGCTACTTGGGAGGATGAGGCAAGAGAATCTCTTAAGGCCAAGAAAAATTTGAGGTTCTGTGAGCTATGATGCCACAACACTCTACTCTGGGTGACAGCTTGAGACTGTTTCAAAAGAAAAAAAAAGTCAATAATATATAAAGAGTGCTATAAACTCAACAAGGGATAAAATTCACAAAGGTATACATATACAGGAAATTCACAAGGGTATACATATACAAAATAGCCAATAAACATGAGATCACAAGTTTTTAATCAAAGAAAACTAGGCCCAGCACAGTGGCTCATGCCTGTAATCTTAGCACTCTGGGAGGCTGAGGTAGGTGGATAGCTTTCAAGAGTTCAAGACCAGCCTAAGCAAGGGAGAGACAGTCTCTACTAAAAAATAGAAAAACTAGCTGGGCATCATGGCACATGCCTATACTCCCACTTACTCTGGAGGCTGAGGCAAGAGGATCGCCTGAGCCCAAGAGTTTGAAGTTGCTGTGAGCTGTGATACCACAACACTCTATGCAGGACAACAGAGTAAAACTCTGTCTCAAAACAAACAAACAAAAAACCCCAGACAATTACTTTTCACCTACCCACAAACAAATGTGAATACTAACTACAGACAGCATTGGCGTCTATGTGGGGAAATGGGTACTGGCCCCTACTGGTGCTGGGAGTAAAAATTGGTATGATCTATTTGAGAGCAACAGAGTAGTAGGTTATCAATTTTAAATATATACTATTTGATCCAACAATTTCATTTCTAGAAATGTGTCCCAAAATATATAAAAGATGTTTTCTGGAGAATTTTTATAATAGCAAAATAACTAGTATATCCTGAAGGTTTACCAGTGGAAAAATGATTAAATCACAGCTATTAGATCTGTAAATGGTACAGCCCTCTTTTTACTTCACTTCTGAATTGCATG
This sequence comes from Loris lydekkerianus, assembly GCA_963574355.1. Taxonomy (NCBI): domain Eukaryota; kingdom Metazoa; phylum Chordata; class Mammalia; order Primates; family Lorisidae; genus Loris; species Loris lydekkerianus. Next base: position 31,081 of record CAUYPK010036083.1, read on the forward strand.
CAAGTGTCAGGGTGTTTATTCCTACAAACGATAAATAATTGACTCAAATCTCAAAACAAGTCTAGCGGTAGCATGGGCCTAGAATTGGCTTAATCCAGTGGTTCCCAGTACCCTCGAGGACACAAGTACACTCCAGCCCGTTTATTCTGCCAGCAGCACACTGGTTTACCTTGGGGCTAGTTCCTTCACAGCCTTGACAGGGTTCCAGCAGTTCCACATCAAACCCAGACACAACCAGCACAGGGGGACTGCGGGTTCCTGAATCTCTTTTTATTAGGAGCAGGAAACCTCTCCCTAGAAAACCCCATGGGACAGCTCCCCTACATCTTCCTTGGCTGGCCAAATCCCCAGGGAGCGCGCGCGCGCACACACACCACACACACACACACACACACACACACACACACACACACACTCCCAGGTCTGAGCCAATCACTGGTGAGAGCAATGGTGCCACCGTGGCTGAGTCAGACCAACCGTGGGCCCAGTGCCCTGGAAAGTAATTACCCAAGAGCAGGTGGACAAATGAGCACTGCTGCGGCCCTGTTAGAAATCAGAAAGTGTCTGTTCAAAACGGACACCTATGAAATTGAAAGTCAGCAGGGAACAGGGATAAGCCTGGGAAGAGGTGATTTCCTTTGCTTACACACCTCAGTACTGTTTCATTTTTACCACTGTGTGACATTTAAAATGTGTTTTATTCTTTGTAACTTATAATTATACATATTGCTAGTACACTAATGTATTCATATGCAAAGAAATGCAAATGCAGATTAAGGTCAAATCCTTTCTGCCCACAACCCAAGCCTATTACCCTCTCTGGAAGTAACTCCTGTTACCAACTGAGGGTGTGCCCTTGGAACTTACAAGGGCATTTCTGGGTAAATGTGCCATACACAAGTGGGGACAGAACAGATGGACGATAACCACACACATGTGAAGGACATGACTTTGTTTTGTGGAATTTTTAAATGGTTAACATTCCATGTGCTATTATAGAGTTTTCTCTTCTCATTCCACAACACGATTTTTTAATATCTTTCCATGTTAGTAACACAAAGATCTACTTCATTCTTTTTAAGCATTTATATTCAATACTTGAGATGTGCCATACTTAACTTATTCATTGTTTTCCTGATAAACAATTTAGCTGTTTTTATTCTGCAATGAATGTTCTTGTACATGCCTCCTTGGTTGAACATGTTTCTCTTGGATAGATACAAAATGTTTTCTATTAAAGTTTCATTGTTCCACGTCCTGCCAAAATGTGGTATTGCCCATCCTTTTTTATTTTAGCCATGCCAGTGTGTGACTGGTGGTTTTAATTTGCATTTCCCTGATAATTAGTGAAATGGAACACCTTATTTGCTTTCTAGATGTCTTTTTTTTATAAAGAGTCTGCTTAATTCTTTTGCATAGTTTTCTTTTGGGCTGTACATCTTTTTAAACGTTTTAAAAGGAGTTTTGAAAAACGTATTCTAGATATGATTGTTGTCACATACAGGCATTGAAAATTTTTAAATATCTTCTCTCACATTGTGAATTGCCTTTCTGTTCTCTTAATGGTGTCTTTTAATAAACAAAAGTTCTTTAATAATGCTGAACTTATCAATTGTTTTCATTATGGGTAAAGTCCTATTTAATTTTTTTAAAGTTTTAATAAATAATATTTATAGCATTTGAATATATAGAATTTAAGTTTTAATAAATAAAATTTTAATAAATCAAATTTATCAATTTCTTTCACTATAGTGCTATTGTTTTTCAAATAAAAACTATTTCCTAAATGAGCATTACCTTTTATTAAATTCATAAACTGTGATCAATAATAATACATTGAAAACAAGGAAAAGACAATAGTGCTTTCTATTTAAGACCCAAGGTCAAAAAGAACATTCTATATTTTCCTCCAAAAGCTTTATTGTTTAACCTTTCACATTTACATCCATAATCCATCTCAAATGATTTTTGTAAGGGCATGTAGGATAGTTTTCAAACATGAAATCACTGGGTTAAGCAGCATGAGCATGTTTAATTTAATTGATAATACTATACAAAATGGCTGTACCAACTAATGCTCTTTCTAACAGTGTGACGATTCTCCTTTTGAAACCCAAATACCTGTCTTTACCTCTTATTATCAGACTTCATAAATTTCTTCAACCTAAGGGTTTGCTTTCTGTTACCCTGCTGAGACTTTGATTCGGATTGCACAAAATCTGTATATTAATTGGAGAAGAGGTGAAATCTGTTCAATATTGAGTCTTTCCTTCCAGGAACATGGTTATTTTCTTTCTAAGTCAGGTTTTCTTTTGTGTTCTTCAGTAACTCTTTTTTTGTCCCCCCTTCTCCATATACATAGTGTCTTTTTGTAAGTTTATGATATTTTAAGGCTACTTCTTCCTATTTTATTTCTGTTGCTGTAAGAAAAATGCATTACATATTCATGACACATTCCATGGCATTATATATTCAGACTGGTGATTGCAATGGATAAGAGCATTACTGACTGGTATGTATTCATCTTGCACGGAAATTATTGAGTTTGCATTTCACCTAACAGTTTTCAACTGATTTTGGTTCATGTGATTGCATTCCTATATTGAATGTAAAAATACATAGCAAAGGTGGGCAGAGAAAAAAAGATATTGAAAGATACATAATGGTTATCTTCAGAAGGTGAAACTGTAAGTGATACTGACTTTCAATTCTTAGTTTAGTTACTTCTTAGATGTTAATAATTAATTGACAGCAGTCTAACCTCTTTGTCATCCCAATACGTAAGTATATGACTCAATGATTATTCTTAAAGAACATTAAGAATTCTCTTAGCTCATGTGTTTATTTCATGATAAATGTCATTTTGCTTAGTTATGAACAGTATGACGTTATTCTCATAAAATTTAAAGAGATACAGTCATTTCTAAATATAAAGGAACATTTACTACCACAGATCAAAGCCCACCTGTTTTTTGTAAATTTTCAGTTGTTCTTCGAAATGAGCACAGAAATAGGCAACAGTTTCCTTTTCACCTACAAAGAAGTGATACAAAATCTTTTTTCCTTCCCATGTTTAAAACAGGTATCAGTGTCTATTCCATCTTTATTCTTTTAAATAATTTACTGACAGCCCAAATGTAACCAAGATTGTCTAAAACCATTTTAAAATGAAATGTTAAGCCAAAGATCTGTTTTTTTCCCAAACAGACATATCTAAAACATGTCTGAAAGTACAAACTATGAAATTACAAGATTATATATCTGTCTACTTCTCCAAAAAGGTTTTATGAGACTTATAATAAAATAAAACCCCCTATAAAACATTTAAAATAATAAAGTTATACTAAATGCTGACAAATGCAAATTAGGTTTTGAAAAACAAATATAATGATTTTTAAAAATCAACTTCATTCAGTAATCTCTTTAGATTTAAATGATTTGGCTATTCCAATACTAAAGCTAAAATATTGGGAAAAATTCAATACTCAATATTTTTAAAAACACAACTTTCATGAAGAAATATTTGAGTAAGACATCTTATCAATTTTTGGTAGATTCCATCTTAAGATACTTCCTGCTTCTACAAACATTGTCTACGTTTATTCTTTTCTAAATTGAACATTCAAAATAATATTCTTTTTTTTTTAATTATTATTATTATTATTTTTGAGACAGAGTCTCACTATGTCACCTTTGGTAGAGTGCCATGGCATCACAGCTCACAGCAACCTCAAACTCTTGGCCTTAAGAGATTCTCTTGCTTCAGCCTCCCAACTAGCTGGGACTACAGGCGCCTGCTACAACGCCCAGCTATTTTTTTCTTGTAGTTGTCATTGTTTTTAGCAAGCCCAGGCCAGGTTCAAACCCACCAGCCCCAGTGTATATGCCCACGGCCCCAGCCATGGAGCTACAAGCACTGAGCAAGATAGCATTCTTTAAAGTAACAGCAATTTATATCTGTGAAATAAGTTGTTTTGCTCTACTGTAAAAGCAAACTTTTATTGTTAAGTGACTTAGTCAATTATTATTATTCCTATGATCATTATTACATTTCTCAATACAAACTATCGTTTTGAATGAAGTATCTGGCAAAGCAAATCTAAACCTGTCAAGTACCTAATAAAAGAAAAAAATCTCTCTCATCTGCAAACGAAATACTCGACATGCTTACTTTTGTCCAGACGAGGTCTTGGATTATATCGATACCCAACTTGGCTCCAAAAGACAGGAACAGAGCCTCGTGTTTGAACAAATGACAGGGTATGATTATGAACATGAATTAACTGCTCAGTCTCCACGTAATTTGCAACATTTCCATCTTTATCCACGCCTCTTCGTTTATAGCGCATTCCTGAAAAAATTTAAAGCAGAAAACAGCAGCATTTTAAAAAATGTATTGACAATGGCTCCCTGTGGCCCAAAGCCAAATGCTATTAGCTCCGTCCAGGTCAGCAGCTGAACCTGGGGCCCTAGACAATGCCCACAGTTCTCTGCACACCTACTCAAGCTCTCCCCAAGGCAGTTCAACTGAGTGCCAAGTCCAAAAACACCAAAACAGTTCACAGTAATCTTCAAGGTAGAAATACAATGCCAGAAGAGAAGATAGCAAAAATAATGTGAAGGGCTGTTTCCTGACAGTCACAAGGTCTGAGCTGCAGTCCTTGCAAGGATCATCACTTCACTTTTGTTAACGTAATTTAAGAAACTGCCCCGCCCGGACCTCCAAAAGAGCTGCGCTGCCCGGACCTCGTAAGAACTGCTCCGCAACCGCAATCGGCACCCGCCTGGACCTCGGTAAGAGCTGCGCCACAACCCCTGACCCACGCCCACCAGGCCTCTGCACGCCCTGACCAGGAACTGCGGGAGCCGTGCAACCCTGCGTCCTCCCTCCTGTACCCTCCCTGCCTCCAAACCGCCCGCTCGTCTGGCCAGGGACTCGGGTAGCTGCGTGCCCTCTGGAGCCCTCCCTGCCTCTGTCTGGAGCCCTTCTCCTGGCCAGAGATGCTGAAGCCTTGGGCTCTCCGTGCCAAAGTCACTGGGCGCCAGGCACTCCCAGAACATTGTGCACCATCCCCCCACCCTGCTGCTGGATCCAGGTGTGTCACACCCCGGAGCTGCTTCCACAACCATAACTCCCTGGCTGGGGCAGCCCAAGAGGAGCTACACAGGGTCCCTCCCTACAAAGATCCAACAACAATAGAGTGATCGGCTGGGGTCTAATCTTGGAGACACACCTCCCCGACTCTAAGGATGGCCAGAGGCAAAATGAGGCAAAATCAACAGAAAAACTCTGGCAATATGAATAATCTGAGTAGATCAACTCACCCAAAGATCAATGGGGCAGACACAGCACAAGATGCCATGCACAAACAAATAACTGAGATGTCAGAAATCGAATTCAGAATCTGCATAGCAAGTAAGACTGAATTACAATTCCAAGATACCCAAAAGATATCTCAAGAATTCAATGAATTCAAAGACCAAATGACCAAAGATTTTGACACATTGAGACAAGAAGTTTCAGCCCTCAAGGATCTGAGAAACACAGTAGAATTCCTCAGTAACAGAATGGAGCAAGCAGAAGAAAGGATTTCTGAGATTGAAGACAAAGCTTTTGAATGCTCCCAAACTCTCAAAGAGGAAGAGAAACTGAGGGCAAAAACAGATCACTCTCAAAGAGAGCTCCTGGATAATTCAAAGAAAACTCATATTCATCTTATAGGGATCCCCGAAAGTGATGAAGTGGCTTCACAAGGCACAGAGTCTCTTCTCCATGAGATTATGAAGTTCCATGAGAACTTTCCAGATATGCCTAGAGATCCCGAAATTCAGATAGCAGACAGATTCAGAACTCCAGCACGACTCAACCCAAATAAGACACCCCCCCAGACACATCATAATCAATTTCACTAAAGTTAATATGAAGGAGAAAATTCTGAAAGCAGCAAGACAAAAGAAAACCATCACCTACAAGAGCAAGAACATTAGAATAACTGAAGATCTCTATGCTGAAACCTTTCAAGCTAGAAGAGGATGGTCGACTTATAATCTCCTAAAACAAAATAACTTTCAACCCAGGATCCTGTACCCAGCTAAACTGAGTTTCATTTATGAAGGAGAAATTAAATACTTTAATGACATTCACATGTTGAAGAAATTTGCCACAACTAAACCAGCTCTCCAGGTTATTCTCAGACCTATCCTTCATAAAGACCAGCGTAACCCTCCACCACAAAAGTAAACCCACCCAGAAAATTTTGATCAAATTCCAACTTCCACAGTCACAAAAGGATTAAAAATGTCCACTGGACTCTCAAAAGGCTTATCAATATTCTCAATTAATGTGAATGGTTTAAATTGTCCTCTAAAGAGGCACACGTTGGCTGACTGGATACAAAAACTCAAGCCTGATATCTGCTGCATCCAAGAATCTCATCTTACCTTAAAAGACAAATATAGACTCAAGGTGAAGGGATGGTCATCTATACTCCAGGCAAATGGAAAGCGGAAAAAAGCAGGTGTTGCAATCCTATTCACAGACGCAATAGGCTTTAAACCAACTGAAATAAGGAAAGATAAGGATGGACACTTCTTATTTGTTAAAGGTAATACTCAATATGATGAGATTACAATTATTAATATTTATGCACCCAACCACAACGCACCTAAATTTATAAGAGAAACTCTAACAGACATGAGTAACTTGATTTCCTCCAGTCCTATAGTAGTTAGAGATTTTAACACCCCGTTAGCAGTGCTGGATAGATCCTCCAAAAAGAAGCTAAGCAACGAAATTTTAGATTTAAACGCAACCATTCAACATCTGGACTTAACAGACATCTACAGAACATTTCATCCCAACAAAACTAAACACACATTCTTCTCATCAGCCCATGGAACATACTCCAAAATTGACCACATCCTACGCCACAAATCTAACCTCAACAAATTTTTAAAAAATAGAAATTATTCCTTACATCTTCTCAGACCATCATGGAATCAAAGTTGAACTCAATAACAACAGGAACCTGCATGCCCATACAAAAACATGGAAGCTAAATAACCTTATGCTAAAGGATAGATGGGTTACAGACAAAATTAAGAAGGAAATCACCAAATTTTTGGAAGAAAGCAACAATGAAAACACGAATTATCAGAACCTCTTGGATACTGCAAAAGCAGTCCTAAGAGGGAAATTTATAGCACTGCAAGCCTTCCTCAAGAAAACAGAAAGAGAGGAAGTTAATAACTTAATGGGACATCTCAAGCAATTGGAGAAGTAAGAACATTCCAACCCCAATCCAAGCAGAAGAAAAGAAATAACCAAAATTAGAGCAGAATTAAATGAAATTGAAAACAAAAGAATTATACAACAGATCAATAAATCCAAAAGTTGGTTTTTTGAAAAGATCAATAAAACAGATAAACCTTTGACCAACCTAACCAGGAAAATAAGAGTAAAATCCCTAATTTCATCAATCAGAAATGGCAATGATGAAATAACAACAGACCTCTCAGAAATTAAAAAAATCCTCAACGAATACTACAAGAAACTCTACTCTCAGAAATATGAAAATCTGAAAAAAAAAAAGACTGTAACCTGGAAGTATGCCACCGACCAAGACTTAGTCAGAACGAAGTGGAAATGGTGAACAGGCCTATATCAAGTTCTGAAATAGCATCAACTATACAAAATCTCCCTAAAAAGAAAAGCCCAGGACCAGATGATTTCACGTCAGAATTCTACCAAACCTTTAAAGAGGAACTAGTACCTATATTACTAAACCTTTTCCAAAATATAGAAAAAGAAGGAATATTACTCAACACATTCTAAGAAGCAAACATCACCTTGATCCCCAAACCAGGGAAAGACCAAACAAGAAAAGAAAATTATAGACCAATATCACTAATGAATATTGATGCAAAAATACTTAATAAGATCCTAATGAACAGAATCCAACAACACATCAAACCAATTATACACCATGACCAAGTGGGATTTACCCCAGGGTCTCAAGGCTGGTTCAATATACATAAATCTATAAATAGAATTCAGCACATAAACAAACTAAAAAATAAAGACCATATGGTTCTCTCAATTGACACAGAAAAAGGTTTTGATAATCCAGCACCCCTTCACGATCAGAACACTTAAGAAAATTGGTATAGAAGGGACATTTCTTAAAGTAATAGAGGCCATCTACAGCAAACCCACAGCCAATATCATACTGAATGGAGTTAAATTGAAATCATTTCCACTTAGATCAGGAACCAGACAAGGTTGCCAATTGTCTCCATTGCTCTTTAACATTGTAATGGAAGTTTTAGCCATTGCAATTAGGGAAGAAAAGGTGATCAAGGGTATCCACATTGGGTCAGAAGACATCAAACTTTCACTGTCTGCAGATTATATGATCATATATCTGGAAAACACTAGGGATTCTACTACAAAACTTTTAGAAGTGATCAAGGAATACAGCAATGTCTCAGGCTACAAAATCAACACCCATAAATCTGTATATACCAACAATATACCAAGCTGAAAAAAACAGTCAAGGACTCTATTCCTTACACAGTAGTGCCAAAGAAGATGAAATATTTGGGAGTATACCTAACA
>CAUYPK010036086.1:0-46405 GCA_963574355.1 Loris lydekkerianus
CAAATTAATACATTCCTTTTGGAAAGATGTTTGGAGAACATTTAGAGATTTAAAAACAGATCTGACATTCAATCCTGTAGTTCCTCTACTAGGCATATATCCAGAAGACCCAAAATCACATCATAAAAAAGATATTTGTACCAGAATGTTTATTGCAGCCCAATTCATAATTGCTAAGTCATGGAAAAAGCCCAAGTGCCCATCGATCCATGAATGGATTAATAGATTGTGGTATATGTACACCATGGAATATTATGCAGCCTTAAAGATAGATGGAGACTTTACCTCTTTCATGTTTACATGGATGGAGCTGGAACATATTCTTCTTAGTGAAGTATCTCAAGAATGGAAGAAAAAGTATCCAATGTACTCAGCCCTACTATGAAACTAGGGGACAGGGGAGGATTGGCGGAGGGAGGGTGATTGGTGGGATTACACCTGTGGTGCACCTTACAAGGGTACATGTGAAACTTAGGAAATGTAGAACATAAATGTCTTAATGCAATAACTAAGAAAATGCCAGGAAGGCTATGTTAACCAGTGTGATAAAAATGTGTCAAACTGTCTATAAAACCCGTGTATGGTGCTCCACGATTGCATTAATGTACACAGCTATGATTTAATAATAAAAAATGAAAATAAATATAAATAAAAAATAAAAAATACCATCATATTCTATGCAAACTGCATTATAAAATTAAACTCAAAAAGCCACTAGAAATAAAAATAGAATGTCATCTAACTCCAGTAAGATTAGCCCATATCACAAAAAGACCAGAGATGTTGGCATGGATGCGGAGAAAAGGGAACACTTCTACACTGCTGGTGGGAATGCAAATTAATACATTCCTTCCAAATCACAGGAGAAACTGACAGTGACAGAGAACAAAGGAAAAAGAAAGGAAATCTAAGATAACAGAAACCATAAAGCAAAATACAATTGCAAAAATAACCTATATTTGTTAATGCAAGTATAGTAATATATTAATTTAATATATTGTTAATGCAAATATATTAATGCAGAGTATTAATGTCCAGAACTGTGGTAACAACTTTGCATACTTAATCTCATTTAGTTTGTACACTGTCCTAGAGGTTAGTGTTATTATTATTCCCACTTTGTGAGTGAGAAAACTGTGATTCAGGGATGTAGAAGTTTCTTGAATTTACCCACATAAATTTGAATCCAAGCAGCCTAACTGCAGAGAGAATATTTCTAAACATTCTGCTATCAGGAAGAAACAAAAGAAGGAAATGTATGTTTATATATCTAAATATCCTCACATATTTATTTGACAGGAAAGAGGTGTTCGATGGATAAATGGAAATGTTAAATAGTATTTACCAGTAGGTAGCAGTATTATGAGTAATCTTAATTTTCCTTTGTATAGTCTTCTGCATTTTTAAAATATTCAACAATGAGCAGACATTTTTAGAGTCAGGGGAAATGCAGTAAAATTTACAATAGATTGCCCCTCTTGTTCTATCAAGAAACCTAAGTCATGGTGTTGACGTCTTGAGATTTTCATGAGATTTATACTTCCTGAGGGAAAATATTTCTAAAGTGTTCTCATTATTTCTTCTAGGGGAGCCAGCTTTAAAACTAGCAAAGGAAGCTGTTTGTTTATGTGTCTACTGCTTCAGATAGTAAACAGATAAAAATCCAAAATCAAAACTCAAAAACCAGAGGCCTTTCTGTCAGAGGAAAATTTAAACAATCTCTCATCCAATGTTCTCATTTGAGTCAAAGTAAAAATTTTTAAATGTAGCTGTCAGAAGTTCAATAGGTAAGTTCAGGCTGCACCTAAAGCTGCTTTCTGAGGAATTCTGAGAAAAACCCCCAATCTAGCATGAGGCCCCACCCCAAAGGCCAAGGGGAAGAGTTGTGTCTACACACACCTGTGTGGCCAAAACCAGTCACACGATGGCACAGCAACACATTCCTTCTCAAAGCAGGCCCATTCCATTAAACCAGAAAGGATCCTGGGGTTCAGTCCTGTCCTTCTCTATGCAGCTGAGGAAACAGATCCTGAGAGGCAACCCACTCCATTTCCTCCCTAGACCAAGCTGTAGCTATCACATCCCTGCATTACTGCCCCTACCCCCCACTGGTCTGATTCTCACCCATTCCAGCCTCCCCTCAACCCCAAATACCACCATGCTGATCCCCAACTCACCCACTCAGGGTTTCTTGTTTTTTCTTAAAATAGAATGTTCTTAGCATGGCTTCCAAGGACCCCACCCACTACCCCCATGATCCCGCCTTTCAACCCTCCACAGGACCCAAATCACTCTTTCCTTTAGTTCTCTAAGTCCCCTCTGCATGGTCTTGTTTTCCAACATGTCCACTGCAGGGTCTTTTCCTCTCCTGTCCATTCACCGAGGTAATTTCCACTCAGAAGGTTTCCCAGACTCCAGTCCAAGTTCGATCCTTCTCATGCGTCATGTACATGTCCTCCCTAGGACTCAATGCAGCTACAGCTTATCTGTTCTGTGTTCCCATCTCTCCTCCCACTTCATCGTAAATTCCAGGAGGCAGGACTTGTCAGTTTCATCCAGTGTCTCATCATCAGCACCAACAAAGTGCCAGCCACGTAGTAGGGCTCCATGGATACTTGCTGGATGGGTGGCTGAGTGCCACACAGAGACTCGATGACAGAACAGGGTCAATGCTTCATCCCACATGCATTTATTCCCTACTTCTGGGGAGAAGAAGGAAACACTGACTTCCCAGGAATTTGCCCACCCTATGTTTTCTAAAATTCTTTCTTTCATTCTCTCCCAGCTGAGAGACATACAGTTTTCAAATCAGTTGGGGCATTAGATGTCTTCTAATCCAAGTTTCTCATTTTACAGCCAAAGAAACATGGGCCCAAGAAAGGTTATGTGATTCTTCCAAAAGCACACAACCAGTTAGTAATAGAGTCAGGACTGTAATGCAGGGCTCCAGCACTGTCACTGCCTCTCTCACATAGAGATATCTCTATCAGGTGTGGCTCTAGCCAAGCTCTCTTTTTTTCCCCAAATTTCAACTGCCAGACCTGGTCCCTTGACTTTTCTCAATGTCCTCTTTCTCCACATTCCACTCTGAGTCCCCACTGAATTCCTTCGTCTTACTTAGAGTTGCAAGATTACTTGCTTGTGTTTTTCTCAACACGTTTCCCTGACATTCTGAACTCTCAATAAATCAACCAGCAACAAAAACGTATTCGATCCCTCTCATATGTTCAGAACTGAGCCGGGTGCTACAAGTAATAAAAGGAAGGCGGAATGTCCTTCTGACCCTTAAGAAACAAATCATGTATTTGAGGAAGTAGAGCTTACACACTTAATGCTACCGGAGAAGGGAGAAAAGAAAAACAGTAGTAATAATAATCAAGTTTGTAAAATACAGACTCTGAGCGCTACAGAAATTCAGCCAAAGAAAGAGGAGGAAGGCTAAGCATAGAAGGTAGAAGTTGATCTGGAGTTTGAAGGAAGTGAAGAACTTAGATCTGCAGAGAGCAGAGAGACAAAACAATTTAAATCAACGGGAAATGTCTCAAGAAGCATCATCAAATGGAGAGCAAGGCCAGGTATGGGGATGTAAAGAAATGTGAAGGCATAAGGTGTCTCAAATCCCAAAGCTACTGCCAACAGACAAGTTAGGGAGGTGAGCAGGATACTATGACGCTCAAACCCTGCTATGTCATCTCCACTGTCCAGACGTTTATGTTGATAGTCAACAATAGTCAACCGTTAGTGAATTCTGTCTATATGTAAGACATTGTGTTAAGTGCTTTGCATGCATAATCTCATTTATTCTTACTTGCTCCTCTCAAAATTCCTATAAGAGTAGGTAGTAGTATTATCCTCATCTTCCATAGGAGGAAGCCAGGACTTGGTCAGAGTCAATAACTTAGCAAAGAAGATGACATAGATGGATTATGTCCAGCCAGAGTCTCAACCCACACTCTCCGACTTGGGGGCATGAGCAAAAGTAAAAATGAGTCAGAACTTTCTAATGCTACTTTATAAAAATCCTAAATAATAGCAGAGAATATGAACCCTGAAGTCTGTCCAACCTACCTATTATGAATAATCTTAAAAATGTCTACTGAATTGTGCAGGAATAGAGAGATGCTAAAGTTCTCACAACTTTATCATAGTAAAATTTCAGTGGTTTAGAATCATTACCATCAAAGAGAGAGAAAATTGAGTTTTTTTTCCAAATACATCCCGTTGGTGACCCAAAAGTTTGAGGAATTGCTCTCCATTCTTCCCCCACCACTGAGTTTTTCTTCCTGATGTCAATAACAGCATTTTAACACACTCATAACACCAAACAGAAATAGGAGATGTAAATTGCAGGTGGAAGGAAGGAAGGAAGCAAAGAAGGACAGAAGGAAGGAAGGAAATTAATTGTCTCCTTTTATTGTCAAAAAATGCTTGTCACCTCCTCTTATCTTCTTTCCGTCTTAGGAAATCTATGTTGACAATAGTGACACCTCCTGGTGAAAACAAACTTGACCTCCTGCAGGATTTCATTTTGCTCATTCACTGCAAATTACTCTTGACTCTTTTTGTTGCCTCCAGGTGCAATTTTCCTTTCCTTATCTGGAAAAGTGTACACTATCACGGCCCATTGTTGACCTTACAAACTCAATAAGCCAGTGCTGACCTGACCACAGAACTCTATCTGCTATGCAAAGCCCAAAGTTTCATCCTAAACGCATCAGCATGATTAGCCCCGAGACCCAATTCACAGGCTTCCTACTTAGTGTTACATAAAATATAAATAAAGCAAACTAAATACCAGCTACTGAGAAATTGTTCAATTAAATTCTACAATGAGAGTGCCTCTTGATTTTAATGTGCTTAATCCCCTGAGAAATATGGTTGGTGTATATCCTTTTTTTCTTGTATATTTTTCTTCCTTCCTTCCTTCCTTCCTTCCTTCCTTCCTTCCTTCCTTCCTTCCTTCTTCCCTCCCTCCTTCCCTCCCTTCCTTCCTTCCTTTCTTGTCTCTGATTTGTGTAAATCATACAAAAAGGCTAAAAGCTGTTAATATTATTATTAACCAAAAACAATTTTTTTAAAAAAACTGAACATAAAGGTTTTGTTTCTTCTCATTTGCCAAACATTCTAGAGTATGATTCCCATGGCTACCTGTCTTGAAGATAATATACTGGAAAATAAAGTGAGGTGTTTCTTCCCTTCTTTGAAAGCAATCTAGCATTTTGCTTGTTAAACTAAACCACGGAGAAGCATAATTAAAAGAGACAGTAGTTGACTAATCACAACAGAAAACGAAGAGCTCAGGCCCTGAAGCATTTTCCTCTTCTTGAATTTTATAAAATAGCTGAGGTCTTTCTCTTTCTCTTTTTCTCTCTTTCTCTCTCCTTTTCTTTCTTCAGAAAAAAAAAAAAAAAAAAAAGATATTCGGTGATTCAGAGCATGGAAAGTTTGCCTTGAGACTTGTTTACTTCCATTTCATTCACAGCCTCCACAATAAAATCCCTTCATTTGGCCAACTAAATCTTATAAGTTTACTGGTTGAAAAGTCTAAGAACTTTCCCTTAGTCATATTTTTATTTTGAAAGTTTCCTATAAGGCTTCTGCAAATTAAATCTCAGGTGAACTTGAATCCCAAATTAATAAAAACTCAAACCCTTGCTCCTTACCACATCTAGTGATTCTCTCTGACAAATAAACCTTGGAGATTAGATTTATGCCTTCGCTATGGAAGAATAGAAAACACTTATATTAGAGAGAGCAAATATTGTTCTCACTGAACAAAAAGGAAAGTTGAATTGTGGAAGTTATATGTTTGTTTCTGTTCTGTTGTATAGCAAAAACTGTGGTTGCAATTTCAACTTCATGCTGACACAGCAAAGATTCCAAACATAGGCATTTCAAAAATGTATGCAAAGGCAAATTGTGGAGGGAGTGGTCAGTGTCTAAATTCTCTGCTTGTTTTCAAACAGCTCACCTGAGAGATACACATATAATGACCTGCAGGGATAGCCATGGTGTTACAAATGGAAGGATTACCTTCTTTTATGGCTAAATAATATTCCATTGCATAAATACACACCACAGTTTCTTTATCCATTCATTTATTCATAGACACTTAGGTTATTTACATATTTTAGCTATTATGAATAACACTACAATGAACACAGCAACAATTTTTTGGATATGACACCAAAGCATAGACAACAAAAGAAAAACAAGCAAGATTACCTCGCACTAAAAAGTTTCTGCACAGCGAAGAAATCAATCACTAATATAAAAGGCAACCTACAGAATGAGAGAAAGTATTCGCAAACCATCTACCTGATAAAAGGTTAATAACAAAACTGTGTAAGGAACTCATACAACCCAATGGAATGAATAACAAATAACCTGATTTGAAAATGGGCAAAAACATTGAAGAGCCATTTTTCAAAACAAGACATGCAAATGGCCAACAGGTATATGAATAGGTCCCTGACATCACTAATCTAAAGGGAAATGCAAATCAAAATTAAAATAAGATACCACCTCACACCTGCTAGGGTAGCTCTTCTCAAGTGTTGGAGACAGTGTGGCAAAAAGGGAGGCCCAGTGCATTGTTGGTGGGAATATAAATTGAAGTAGTTGTTATGAAAAATAATGTGAAGGTTCCTCATAAAATTGAAAATAGAATGACCATACAATCCACCAAATACTACTTCTAGGTATGTATCCAAAGGAAATAAAATCAAGTCTCTCAAATGTGTACTTCTTTACCACTCAGATCACCCTCATCACTTGCACTATGGTGAAATTGCCCACTTATCTTCTCCTAGGGTTATCTGAGCTAACAAACAAAATATAGGACATTCAATTAAATTCAAATTTGGATAAACAATGAATAATTTTTCAGCATAAGCATGTCCCGTGCAACCCTATTTTCTCCTACTAGATTGCTTTCCTTGAGGACAGGGCTCCCCACTGTTTTCTAACACCTAGCATTTGGTTAACTCACTGCACATTCTTTATTTATTGTTAAATAAATGAATGACTACTCGATGAAGTCCAAATACATTTTTGTTATTTGTACATTTTGTGCTGACTTGTTCCAGATCAATCATTTTGAAGCTATTAATATAGCACACATGTTATGCTAACACGCATGATGCCTGTTCTCCTGCTTCTGCTATCTATTAAATACTTGGGTCATTATGAAAGTTTTAAGATATAAAAAATCAAGAAATGTAAAATTCATGCAGATAATATGTTTCTTGATTTTTGTCTACGTGTATCTCAAAACTTTCATAATGACTCACATATCACTCTTTGCTAATGACTACATATATATATGTAAAGTCCTATTAAGTTTATGAAATAGGCAGGTATTATTCCTATTCTATAAATGGAGAAAAATGAGAATTAGAAAAAAACAATAATTAGCCTATAAAGCTAGTAATTGGTGCATTGCGGATAATATCTAGGTTTGGAGGAAGGCCCAGGGCTGAAAGATGAGACCACTGACCAAGGCTGGAAATATAGAAGGGGCCATACTTTTGTGAGAAAATATCTCTTTGTAGATCTATTGAGTCTCAGGTGACTGTGATGTCTGGGGACAACTGGATAGATGGGTGTAGAGCTCAGCAGAAGAACTGGACTGGAGATAGGGATTTGGGAAATATTGGCCTACTGAATGTAATTACAACTATAAGAATCTAGATAAGACAGCTAGGAGAAGGTACATATTGTGAGACCAGAAAGGGGTTTAGGGGAGAATACCAAG
Source organism: Loris lydekkerianus (assembly GCA_963574355.1). NCBI lineage: Eukaryota > Metazoa > Chordata > Mammalia > Primates > Lorisidae > Loris > Loris lydekkerianus. Next base: position 7,757 of record CAUYPK010036086.1, read on the forward strand.
AAACCACAACATCAAGGGCTGAGTATGGCCAGAGCAGGCCAAGAAATACCAGGAGAGTGTGGTATCAAAGAGGACAAGTGCTATGGTCCAAATGTTTTTATCTCCTCTAAAATTCATGCACTGAAATCCCAACCACCATGGTTATAATATTAAAAGATGGAGTCTTCAAGAGGGGATTAAGAGGGCCGAGCGTGGTGATTCATGCCTGTAATCCCAACACTTGGGAGACTGAGACTGGTGGATTGCTTGAGCTCACAGGTTCAAGACCAGCCTGAGCCAGAGCAAGACCCTGTCTCTAAAAAATAACCAGGTATTATGTTGGGTGCCTGTAGTCCCAGCTTCTTGGGAGGCTGAGGCAAGATAATGGCTTGACCCCATGAGTTTGAGCTTGCTGTGAGTTATAACATCATGGCACTCTTCTGAGGGTGACGAAGAGAGACTCTGTCTCAAAAAAATTAAAAAGAGGGGATTAAGTCATGATGGTTGAGCCCATATAAGGATTATTTCCCTTACAAGAGAGTCCCGGAGAGCTGCCTTGCCCTCTCCACCATGTGAGAACGCAGTAGGAAGGCACCATGTGTGAGAAAGCATGTCCTCACCAAACATTGAATTCACTGGTCCCTTGATCACAGATAAACTGTGAAGGCCATGGCACTCTACGGAGGGCAACAAAGTGAGAGTCTGTCTCTAAAGCACTTGTTTATAAGCTTCCCAGTCTATGGTATTTTATTATAGCAGGAGGGACTGAGATAAAACTGGTAACAAGAAGTAGAGGTGCTGCTATACAAATACCTCAAGATGTAGAAGTGGCTTTGGAACTGGGTAATGGGTAGAAGCTAGAGGAGTTTTAAACCACATACTAAAAATTCCTATGTTGTCATAAATAGACTGTTAAAGACAATTCTGGTGAGGGCTCAGAAGAGAGCTATTTCAAAAGCTTCAATCTTTTTAGAGAGTACCCAATACAATGTTGGTAGAAATATGGACACTAAAGGTCATTCTGATAAGGTCTCAGGTGGAAATGGGGAACATTATTATTGGAACCTGGAGGAAAGGTGATACTTATTATAAAGTGGGAAAGAACTTGGCTCAATTATGTTCATGGCCTAGTGTTTCCCTGATAGTATAAATTGGATGGTAAAATTGTATATTTAGGATTGGATGCTGTGGGTAACACTTGTAATCTCAGCTCTTTGGGAGGCAGAGGTGGGTAGATTGCTTGAGTTCAAGACCAGCCTGAGCAAGAGTGAGACACTATCTCTACAGCAAGCAGCTGTAGTCCCAGCCACTCAGGAGGCTGAGGCAAGAAGATCACTTGATCCCAGGAGTTTGAGGTTGCTATGAGCTTTGACACTGTGGCACTCTACCCAGGGTAGCAGAGTGAGACTCTGTCTCAAAAATAAAATAAAATAAAATTGGATATTTGGCTAATGAAATAGCTAACTAAGCCAAGTGTTGAGGGAGCAGCAATGGCTTCTCTTGAATGTTTATAGTAAAATGTAGGAAAAGAGAAATGATTTAAAGGTGGAACTTTTAATCAAAAGGAAGCAGATCTTAAAGATTTGGGAAATTCTCAGCAGCACCTGTGGCTCAGTGAGTAGGGTGCCAGCCCCATATACTGAGGGTGGTGGGTTCAAACCCAGCCCCGGTCAAACTGCAACAACAACAAAAATAGCCAGGCACTGTGGCAAGCACCTATAGTCCCAGCTACTTGGGAGGCTGAGGCAAGAGAATTGCCTAAGCCCAAGAGCTGGAGGTTGCTATGAGCTGTGATGTGATGGCACTCTACTGAGGGCAACAAAGTGAGACTCTGTCTCTAAAAAAAAAAACTAATCAAATATTTGGGAAATTATTGGCCTGGCCATATTTTAAGGAATCAGAAAGGTGTTTGGGAAAGATCTTCAAGGGTGTGGCCAAGCAATCTTTGGATAAGGAGAATAATATGGATTGGTAGAAACCAGGTGCTATGCATCAACACAATGAAAGGATGACCTCAAAGGCATTCTGGACATGTTGGGGGCTGCCCCTCTCACCACAGGCCAAGACCTTGAAGGTGAAATGATTTCAAGGCTCTGTTTCTCTCATTCTGGTGCAGTACTCCCAGGCAGCAGGCCCAGATGCAGCATGGACTGATGTGGCTGCCCCTCTGAGGGGACAGACAATAATAAACCTTGCTGACAATCATATAGTGACACTTTTACCAACCTGCAAACTGCAGAAATCATGAAGGCATGGCTATTTCCACCTAGATTGTGAGGATAGATTCACTCAGAATCTTGAGCATACAACTCAGGGAGGTGATCAGTGTGGAGTGATCAGGGTCCCCAATAAGCCAATACCTCGTGGAGCTACAAGGTTGGGGCCACAGACCAGCCTAGGAGAGCCATAGGCATATACTCCTACCTGTTGAGAGCTGCTGCATAGGCTGCAAAGTCATGGAAGTGGGGCCAACCAGACACTAGAGGGCCAAACTCCTACCTCAATGTGTTCAGAAAGTGGTACATCAATTCAAAAAATTATTATTATAGAAACTTAAAATTTAATGTTGTATGCTCTGTTGGGTTCTGGACTTGCTTTTGACCTGCCACTTCTTCCTTTCTTTCTGTTTCTCTCTTTGGGAATAGAAATGTCCTATGTCTGTTCCACCATTATATTTTGGAAGCACATAATATAATTTATTCCATACCTTCACAGCTGGACAGCAATTTGCCTTAGAATAAATCATAACCTGAGACTCACCTATATCTGATTTACATGATATTTAAATGACATTCTGGACATTAGACTTTTAAGATAATACTGGAAAAAGTTAAGACTTTGGGGGCACTGAAATGGAATGAATGTAATCTTGATGTGAAAAGGACACAAATTTGGAGGCTATGGGGAAAATGCTATTGATGAAGGGAGAGTCTCAATGAAGGGAAAGCCCCCTGAACTCACCATATGGGTTCTTGACTTTCACAGAGGAAAGAATTTGAGTGCAAGCCAACTAGTGACAGGGAAGTTTATTGAGATAGAGACAAACAATAAATCCCACTCCATAGAATAGTAGTCCTCTTCTAAGCATAAGAAGGCTCCTTATAGGGCAAAGGTAATGTTTTTTCAATGTTCAAAAACTCCTTGGAAAACAGCCACATGTGATGGGCCTTGTCTTATGGTTAGGCCATAAAGGTTTATCATAAACTGCTGTCACAGAAAAGTAAGTACAGTTTGTAAGACATACATTTAATAATTCATCAATCTTTGAGGGTGTCATGGGCTGGTCACTTGCTGGTAACTTATTTGGTAAGGGTGGTAAAGATGTGGTATCAGTCAAAATGGCTGCACACAGGTTCTCTATACCTGCCTTTTCTGCCTTATCCCAATATTATTATTGTCTGAAAGTTTGTGTCTCTCCAAAATTTATATGTTGAAATTATAACCCCCAAGGTGATCATAGTATTTAAAGATGCACCCTTTGGGAGATGATAAGGTCATGAGAGTGGAGCCCTTATGAATGGGTTCAGTGCCTTACAAAAGAGGCCACAGAGAGCTGCCTTGACTTTTTCATGATGGAGGATACAGCCAGAAGGAGCCATCTAAGAAGTGGATAGTGAGCCCTCTACAAACATCTAAGGGGCTAACACCCTGGTCTTGGATCCCCCATCCTCAAGAACTGTGAGAAATAATTTTCAATTGTTCATAAGCTACCCAGTTGATGGTATTTTGTTACATAATCCTAAACAGACTAAGATGAGAAAAGAAAATCTTTCAAGATGGAGGAATTGTCAACATTACAACGTGAGTTATGTGAGAGATGTCAATGGGAGAGAAAATGCAGGTTAGTCTTTTTGTATACAGCAAGAAAGAAAATTCAATGTTAATTGAGATAAAAGGACTTAAATTAGTAAATTTAGGGGTAGAACATACTGGTACATGAGGAGACACAGATGGAACAGGTGGAGGAGAATGGTAGAAATCTGAAGCTATGTATTTTCTTGCCAGTCCAGCAATGACACGGGTCAAGAACACAGTAGAATAAAAAGGGCAAAGATGGTAAACTACGTGTGTATATATTTTATCTCAATAAAAATATTCAAAATAAAAATACAGTGGGAGCATAATTGACTAGAGTCAACATTAATTTCAATAAAGAACTTTACATTTTAATAAAGTTCAGTAAAAACCAAGTTCACTCCTAGTTGAGGTGGTCATGGCAGAAGGCTCCATCCCACACTGTTGGTATTATTATGAAAAACAAACATGGACAAACCTTCTTCAGTCAGGCTTTGTTCTACCTTAAGGAAAAGTCTGAAGAGGTGCTGGGTGGGGGAGGGTAGGGATGTATGCTACAGACAAAAGGTGCCATTATGAGGGGAAAATAAGCTCTCCCTAAAGGATTTAAATCAAGCCTATCTGGTGAAGAGCTTCTACATAAGCATTAACCTGTTGTTCTCCTATTGTCTTTGAACAAACCATGCACGATTTTTAAATTCACAAGTCAGAGAGGAAAAGCACCCTCACCTAAATCTGGAACACAAAAGGGCTACATCTTCTGTATAAGAGTAAATGAGAAATAAACTCAAAACATAGAAAGTGGAGAACAGATACTACAATCTTGGCACTAGATGTGGAAGAGATTAAAAACTTCCCCCTGAGTATATGAGCCAAGGTACAAGCTTTGGTCTGAATTCACACCATCAGTGTGGCCAAAAAAGACCTCAAGCAGAAAATTTATTTTAAAGTGATTTCAAGTTAGTGGGCCCAAGTGACTGAAAGAAAGAAGGAAACTCAAATCTTTCAAGGGAGAAGTCAATGTCAATTACAGTGATTTGCAATGCTATGAATTATAAAAGACACTAAAATGTGAGGGAAATATGCCCTGAAAACCATAGAATAATGTTCCATGGAACATTTTACTTCTTTACTCCTCTATCGATCGGCTTGGAAGGAACTGTAGACTTCCCCTGATGGCCTGTGAAGTCCGAGCTTTGATGGGTTGCCCTGGAATCAGAGCTTAGATTGTATAACACTGGGCCTGCCAAAAGGGAGTATTGAGTGGAGTATAGGAAGTCAACAATTTGAGTCAATAATCAGGATGATGGATGCCTTCAGGCCATAATTTTTCCAGTCCAGTAGAATTCTTCTCAGGGCAGAGGGCATACTGTGCCACTGGATTAACTGCAGACACCAGATCACACACTTCTTCCAAGAAGTCAAAGAAAAAAAAAAAATCCAAAAAACTAAAAGTCTAATGGGTTTAAGGACTACACCTTTGCTTCTCTTTCCAAAGAACAATTTTGATGAAGTCAGGAAAGAAAAAAGAAAAATTGCATTGGATTGAAGTTAGAAAGAGGATGAATAATTAGATAGCACATAGAAATAACAATAATTTCAGTTCTAAATGGAAGGACAAAATTTTTAATTACCAAACATGATATCTGTCCATTTTATCTTTTATTGAAGGTCAAAATAATACATACTGGTAAACCTTTTTTGGGATTTCACTAGTCAGAGAACCAAATCTAAATTCAGTAGCTACATCTAGCTAAAAGCTCTTGAAATAAAGGATTTCTTCATGAATGTGCCTTAAGATTTTAAAAATTAGACCATTGAAGAAACACGTTAAATGACTTTTATCTTTTTAGTTCAGTGTGAAAGAATGTTTAAATTAATTCAACTTGCTTTATTCTACTAATGTTTATTTATATCTTAGTGTCTATTATATATTACAGTTGACATCAAAGTTCTCATTAAGAATTCTCCACAACTATGTTCTCAGCTGTCACTGTCCTCCATCATTTATAAATTATTCTAAATTAGCAACATCTTCCTACATATGTAATAATGGTGTTTAAAGACATATAGAATATTTCTTAAAGTTCCAAACTCTAAGATTTACAAACTTGAAGAAGAAAGTGGAAAATAGGTGTGACGCTGGCTATAGCGGATATCTAAATAAAGATCCTATTTCTTCTTCATAAAGAATCAAAAGTCATACGTATCTTAGAATTCAATGGTTCAGACTTTTTGTTTAGAAGATATATTTTATTCTGTTTTCATTAATCTAGTCAGAGAAGTGTTTTGATGCATTTTATTTCTGAACTTTCTCCCTAAGTAAAATAACGTTGTTAGGGATAAGGATAGGCAGTCTTAGGAGGTAACTGATCAATGATCTCCCTACTTCTGATGTAATGGCCTTGATGGAGAGGATCTTAAAATATCAGGACTGGGTTAGTACATCAACAAGATGACAGAATAAGAGTTTTCAGTGTTTTGGCCCTTTACAGAAACATCAATTTAAATAACCATCCACACAGAAAAAAAAATCTCCTCACAAGAGCTAAGAAAGAAGTAGGATTATAGTATCTGGGTATGACACAGAAATAAGAAAGATACATTGAAGAGAGTAGGATAGTTTCATATACCTATTATCTACATACCTCTCCTCTACTTCCAGGAAGTGCAGCATGAACGGAAATGCCCTGCACTTGGGAGAAGTAGAGTGAAATGAACATTCAACTTTGCTTCAAACCCCAGAAACAGTTATTCCCCAGTGAACTCTAACACCAGTCTAGTCCCTGCAGACTGAGGCCCCAGGCCTACCCCAGTGACAATCTGATCTCTACAGACCCAGACTCCAAGCCTGCTCCCATGGTTTTAGGCACCAAATCCACCTCTGCAAACCTAGCCTCTAGGACCACTTCTGAAGACTCAGGCACCAAGGCCCACCCACATGGACACAGACTCTAGGCCAGCCACCTAAGAACTCCAGTAGCAAATCTTTCCTTGAACCCCATTGGACAGCATCCCATTATCTCTAGACAGGTTAACTGGTGAATGGCTTTCCTTGGCAAAGCCAGTCTATAAAGATTGGGAGAGGTGTCTTCTTCTTTAAGTGTTCAGACATCAAGACAAAGTAGCAGAGATCACAAATAATCAAGGAAGCACGACACCACCAAAGAAATAAAATAAAGGCCATGTAACTGATCCTAAAGAAATGGTGATCTATGAACTTCCTGAAAAGAATTTAAACAATCATCATAAAGCTCAGTTATTTAAAAGAAATCATGAAAATAATACACAAATGAGGGATACACAATGATACAAAATCACCAAAGGGATAGAAAACATTAGAAAGAACAAAACAGAGATCTTTAACAGGACATTCAATCAAGCAGAAGGAAGAAGTAGAAGGCTTGAAGAGAGGTCAACAGGTCATATTAAATCATCTAGTGAGAAAAAAAAAGAACGAAGAAAGCCTATAGGACCATGAGACACCATCATGTGAAGAATACAAGTACTGTGCAGGTCATGGAAGAAGCAGAGAATGAGAAAGCAGTTCTAAGAAGGAAATCTATAATGATAAGCACCTAACTTAAGAAAAAAAGAAAGAAAGATATCCAAAAAACCCTAAATTTATTCTTGAAAGAAATAGAAAAAGAAAAACTGGGACTTGTCTGTACTGTCTGTACTTCTTGGTCTGTTGGGGGGTCCCAGAGATGTATCTCAACACCCATTGCTAGAAACACTAGGAGGCTTGTCGGGAGCCCCAGCCTCAAATGCACAATTTAGATTCATATACTTTTCATTTGTATTCCGTGTTGTTTGTCTAGTTAACATATTATAGTTTGTGCTTCTGCTCTGTTCAGCATGAGTTCCTCTTCTTCCGAACTAGACTCCCCTTGAACTGTCTTCTCTGACACTTCAAAAATGTTTTTTCCACATTAGTTAGTTAAAGGAAGAAAATTAGTGAAAGGAAGGAAATTATAAAAATCAGAGCAGAAATAAATGACATAGAAACAAAAAAAAAAAAAAATGACACCAATGAGTCATCATTTTTTTTAAAAAAAAGCAAAACTGAGAAAATCTTAGCTAGAGTAAATAAAAAAATGAAAGACAATTCAAATAATTAAATTTATAAACAAAATAGGAGGTATCACAACTGTTGCCACAGAAATACAAAGGATAATAAAAGATTATTATGAACAATTGTATGCAGAAAAATCAGATAATCCAGAAACAGTGGATACATTTCTTAAATTATTAATAAGTAGAAAATATGAACAGACTAACAATGAATAAGAAGATTAAAGTAGCAACCAAAGATCTCCAAACAAATAAAAGCCGAGGATTTGATGACCACACTGATGAATCCTACCAAACATTTAAAGAAGAATTAGCACCTATCCTTTTCAAACTCTTCCCCAAAATTGAAGGCTAGGGAACACTTCTAAACTCACTTTACAAGGACAACATTACTTTGATACCAAAGCTAGACAAGGACATGCTATATAAAAGTAAATTACAAGCCAACATTCTTGTCAATGTACACCAAATAAATGTGATATACCAAATTAACAAAAGGAAGAATAAAAAATCATATGATAAATTCAAAATATGTGAAAAAATCATTTGACAAAATTCAATACTCTTCATGATAAAATATCTGTACAAATTAGAAATAGAAGGAATGTACCTCAACATAGTAAAGGCCACATATGACAAGCTCACAACTAACATCATACTCAATGGTTGAAAGCTAAAAGCTTTCCTCTATGATCAGAAACAAAAAAAGGACACTCCCACTTGCCACTTCTATTCAACATAGTACTAGATGTCCTACCTATAGCATTAGGCAAGAAAAATAAATAAACTCTGTAAGAAATTAAGAGAACAATCCCTACGATAGCTACAAAAATAAAATACTCAGGAATAAATTTAATAATAGAGCTCAAAGACATATACGATGAAAACTACAAGACATTAATGAAAGAAACTGAAGACACAAATGAATAAGAAAGGTATCTCACGTTCAAGGATGAAAAGAAGTAATGTTGTGGTTGGGAAGGGCAAGATGGTCAACTGAGAGCAGCTTCCGAGGGAGGCTCTTGTCCAAAAGAAAAGAGAATGTGCAGTAACAGCCGAATTAAGCTGAAGACTGGGAGCCTAGCCAAGAAAGAGATGATAACTGCAGGTCATCTCTGCTAAGGCAAGCTGCGACTCCAAGAACCAAGCTTCAGGTACAAAATTCATCTGGAAGGAGGACTGTCCCTCCCCTCCCTCAAGAAACATGTGGTTTTTCTTTATTTTTCTGTCTCCTTTCTTTTCTCTCTTCGTTTGCTCCTGTGGGTTTTCTACGGACAAGCAGTGAACTATGGACCTCTTGGCTCACCCCACAGGTGAGTGCTGTGGGACGTGGGGACTATTTCCTCAGAGGGACCTTGCCATGACTCTGAACACTCTCTTAGGCAGAAATATCAAACTAAGTCTTCCCTGCCATTCTGAACTTCCAGTATGCCTTTCCTCCCTTACCCAATCAACCAGAAGCCTAACCCCTGCTGAGACTGAGGAAGGGAGGAGGTTCTTGAGTGGTGACCCCCTCCCTGTCTGCCAGAACAAGCGCTCCCCCAGAAAAAGACTCTGGGGATCGCACCCAGCCCCCATGCCCCAGGATGTCCACCAGCAACCGTGCAGCCTTGCACACCACTACCCTCCACCCACCCTGACTTCCTAATGGGCAGTGCTGCGACCTGTGGCAGGCCCGGACCTCCATACCAGCGGTGCCATGACCCGCAACCTGCCAAGACCTCCCAATGAGAGGTGCCATAACCTGCGACCTGCGGCCTGCCCACACTTCCATACAAGCAGCAACGCAACCAGCAACCCACTACCCACGACCCACGCCCACCTGGACGACCGTACAAGTGGCACTGCAACCTGCACCCGCTAGGCCTCCGCACACCCTGACCAGGAACTCCAGTAGCTGCACAACCCTGCGTAGTTCCTCCTGTACCATCCCTGCCTCCACACCAGCCCGCTCTTGGGCCAGAACCTCTGGTAGCTGCGCGCCCTCTGGAGCCCTCCCTGCCTATGCGTGGAGCCCTTCTCCTGGCCAGAAACTGCTGGAGCCTTGGGTACTCTGTGCCAAAGTCACAGGGCATCAGGCACTCTCAGCACTGGGTGCATCATCCCCTGCCCTGTAGCTGGATCTGGGTGTGTCACTCTCTGGAGCTACTCCCACAATCAGAACTCCCTGGCTGGGGCAGCCCCAGAGTAGCTAAACAGGGTCACTCGCTACAAAGATTCAGCAACAAAAGAGTGATCCCGCTGGGGTCTAATCTTGGAGAGACACTTCCCCAACTCTGAGGATGGCCAGAGGCAATGGTGAAAAACAATCATGAGGCAAAATCAACAAAAAAACTCTGGAAATATGAATAATCAGAGTAGATCAACTCCCCCAAGCAACAATGGGGCAGACACAGCACAAGATCTCACGCAGAAAAAAATAGCTGAGATGTCAGAAATCAAATTCAGAATCTGGACAGCAAATAAGATCAAATTAGAATTTCAAGCAATAATCCAAAAGATGTCTCAAGAATTCAACGAATTCAAAGACCAAATGACCAAAGATTTTGACACATTGAGACAAGAAGTTGCAGCCCTCAAAGATCTGAGAAACACAGTAACAGAATGGAACAAGCAGAAGAAAGGATTTCTGACATTGAAGACAAAGCTTTAGAATGCTCCCAAACCCTCAAAGAGAAAGAGAAATGGAGGGCAAAATCAGATCACTCTCTCAGAGAGCTCTGGAATAATTAGAAGAAAACAAATATTCATCTTATAGGGATCCCCAAAAGTGGTGAAGTGACTTCACAAGTCACAGAGTCTCTTCTTCATGAGATTATGAAACAGAACTTTCCAGACATGCCAAGAGATTCTGAAATGCAGATAGCAGACAGTTTCAGAAATCCAGCACGACTCAACCCAAATGAGACATCCCCCAGACACATCATAATCAATTTCACTAAAGTTAATATGAAGGAGAAAATTCTGAAAGCAGCCAGACAAAAGGAAACCATAACCTACAAGGAAGAATATTAGAATAACTGCAGATCTCTCTGCTGAAACCTTTCAGGGTAGAAGAGGATGGTCATCGAATTTTAATCTCCTAAAACAAAATAACTTTCAACCCAGGATCCTGTACCCAGCTAAACTGAGTTTCATTTACGATGGAGAAATTAAATACTTTAATGACATTCACATGTTGAAGAAATTTGCCATAACTACACCAGCTCTCCAGGATATTCTCCTATCCTCCATAAAGACCAGCGTAATCCTCCATGACAAAAGTAAACCCACCCAGAAACTTTATGGACCTATCCTCCATAAAGACCAGCATAATCCTCCACAACAAAAGTAAACCCACCCAGAAACTTTTGATCAAATTCCAACTTCCACAGTCGCTAAAGGATTAAAAACTTCCACCAGACTCTCAAAAGGCTTATCAATATTCTGAATTAATGTGAATGGTTTAAATTGTCCTCTAAAGAGGCACAGGTTGGCTGACTGGATCCAAAAACTCAAGCCAGATATCTGCTGCATACAAAAATCTCATCTTACTTTAAAACACAAATATAGACTCAAGGTGAAGGGATGGTCATCTATATTCCAGGCACATGGAAAGCAGAAAAAAGCAGGTGTTGCAATTCTATTCAGATACAATAGGCTTCAACCAACCAAAATAAGTAAGAATAAGGATAGACTCTTCATATTTGTTAAAGGTAATACACAATATGATGAGATTTCAATTATTCATATTTATGCACCCAACCAGAACACATCTCAATTTATAAGAGAAACTCTAACAGACATGAGCAACTTGATTTTCTCCACTTCCATAGTAGTTGGAGATTTTAATACCCTTTCAGCAGTGGTGGACAGATCCTCCAAAAAGAAGCTAAGCAAAGAAATCTTAGATTTAAACTTAACCATTAAACATCCGGACTTAACGGACATCTACAGAACATTTCATCCCAACAAAACTGAATACACATTCTTCTCATCAGCCCACAGAACATACTCCAAAATCAACCACATCCTGGGCCACAAATCTAACCTCAGCAAATTTAAAAAATAGAAATTATTCCTTGCATCTTCTCAGACCATCATGGAATAAAAGTTGAACTCAATAACAACAGAAATCTGTATACACATACAAAAACATGGAAGCTAAACAACCTTATGCTGAAGGATAGATGGGTTATAGACAAGATTAAGAAGGAAATCACCAAATTTTTAGAACAAAACAACAATGAAGACATGAATTATCAGAACTTCTGGGATACCAGAAAGGCAGTCCTAAGAGGGAAATTTATAGCACTGCAAGCCTTCCTCAAGAAAACAGAAAGAGAAGAAGTTAATAACTTAATGGGACATCTCAAGCAACTGGAGAAGAAAGAACACTCCAACCCCAAACCCAGCAGAAGAAAAGAAATAACCAAAATCAGAGCAGAATTAAATGAAATTGAAAACAAAAGAATTATACAACAGATCAATAAATCCAAAAGTTGTTTTTTTGAAAAGGTCAATAAAATAGATAAACCATTGGTTAACCTAATCAGCAAAAAAAAAAAAAAAATCTCTAATTTCATCAATCAGAAATGGTAAAGATGAAATAACAACCAACCCCCCAGAAATTCAAAAAATTCTTAACGAATATTACAAGAAACATTACTCTCAGAAATATGAAAACCGGAAGAAAATTGACCAACACTTGAAAGTATGCTACCTATCGAGACTTAGCCAGAATGAAGTGAAAATGTTGAACAGGCCTATATCAAGTTCTGAAATAGCATCGACTATACAAAATCTTCCTAAAAAGAAAAGTCAGGAACCAGATAGCTTTATGTCAGAATTCTACCAAACCTTTCAAGAAGAACTAGTACCTACATTACTAAACCTCTTCCAAAATATAGAAAAAGAAGGAATACTACCCAAGACATTCTACAAAGTAAACATAACCTTGATCCGTAAACCAGGGAAAGACCCAACAAGGAAAGAAAATTATAGACCAATATCACTAATGAATATTGATGCAAAAATACTCAATAAGATCCTAACAAACAGAACCGAAGAACACATCAAAAAAATTACACACCCTGACCAAGTCGGATTTATGCCAGGGTCTCAAGACTGGTTCAATATCCGTAAATCTATAAATGTAATTCAGCACATAAACAAACAAAAAATAAAGACGATATGATTCTCTCAATTGATGCAAAAAAGCTTTTGATAATATCCAGCATCCCTTCATGATCAGAACACTTAAGAAAATTGGTAGAGAAGGGACATTTCTTAAACTAATAGAGGCCATCTACAGCAAACCCACAGCCAATATCATATTGAATGAAGTTAAATTGAAGTCATTTCCACTTAGATCAGAAACCAGGCAAGGTTGCCCATTGTCTCCATTGCTCTCTAACATTGCAATAGATGTTTTAGCCATTGCAATTAGGGAAGAAAAGGTGATCAAGGGTATCCACATAGGGTCAGAAGAGATCAAACTTTCACTTTTCACTTTTCGCAGATGATCTGATCGTACATCTGGAAAACACCAGGGATTCTACTACAAAACTTTTAGAAGTGATCAAGGAATACAGCAATGTCTTAGGCTACAAAATAAACACCCATAAATCTGTAGCCTTTATATATACTAACAATAACCAAGCCAAACAAACAGTCAAGGACTCTATTCCTTTCAAAGTAGTGCCAAAGAAGATGAAATATTTGGGAGTATACCTAACAAAGGATGTGAAAGATCTCTATAAAGAGAACTATGAAACTCTAAGAAAAGAAATAGCTGAAGATGTTAACAAATGGAAAAACATACCATGCTCATGGCTGGGAGGAATCAACATTGTTAAAATGTCTATACTACCCCAAGCAATATATAATTTTAATGCAATTCTTATTAAAGCTCCATTGTCATATTTTAACGATCTTGAAAAAAATCATACTTCATTTTATATGGAATCAGAAAAAACTTCGAATAGCCAAAGCATTACTCAGAAATAAAAGCAAAGCAAGAGGAATCACGCTACCAGATCTGAGACTGTACTCAATAGTGATCAAAACAGTGTGCTATTGGCACCAAAACAGAGAAGTAGATGTCTGGAACAGAATAGAGAACCAAGAGATGAATCCAGCTACTTTCCATTATTTGATCTTTGACAAGTCAATTAAAAACATTCAGTGGGGAAAAGATTCCCTATTTAACAAATTGTGCTGGGTGAACCGGCTGGCGATCTGTAAAAGACTGAAACTGGATGCACACCTTTCACCATTAACTAAGGTAGACTCTCACTGGATAAAAGATTTAAACTTAAACATGAAACTATAAAAATACTTGAAGAAAGTGTAGGGAAAATTCTTGAAGGAATTGGCCTGGGTCAATATTTTATGAGGAGGACTCCCAAGGCAATTGAAGCCATATCAAGAATACATTACTGGGACCTGATCAAACTAAAAAGCTTCAGCATAGCCAAGAAAATAGTAAGTAAAGCAAACAGACAGCCCTCAGGCCTTCAGGATGGGAGAAAATATATGCAGGTTATACCTCCAATAAAGGTTTAAATACCAGTATTCACAGAGAACTCAAACGTATTAGCAAGAAAAGAACAAGTGATCCCATCTCAGGGTGGGCAAAGGACTTGAAGAGAAACTTCTCTAATTAAGACAGATGCACAAACTACAGATATGTGAAAAAAAGCTCATGATCCTTAATTATCAGAGAAATGCAAATCAAAACTACTTTGAGATATCACCTAACCCCAGTAAGAGTAGCCCACATAACAAAATCCCCAAACCAGAGATGTTTGCATGGATGTGGAGGAAAGGGCACACTTCTATACTGCTGGTGGGGATGCACACTAATATGTTCCTTTTGAAAGGATGTTTGGCGAATACTTAGAGATCTAAAAATAGACCTGCCATTCAATCCTATAATTCCTTTACTAGGTATATATCCAGAAGACCAAAATCACAATATAACAAAGACATCCTTACCAGAATGTTTATTGCAGCCCAATTCATAATTGCTAAGTCATGGAAGAAGCCCAAGTGCCCATTGACCCATGAATGGACTAGCAAATTGTGGTACATGTGTACCGTGGAATATTATGCAGCCTTAAAGAAAGATGGAGACTTACCTCTTTCATGTTTACATGGATGGAGCTGGAAAATATTCTTCTTAGCAACGTATCTCTAGAATGGAAGAAAAAGTATCCAATGTACTCAGCCCTACTATGAAGCTAATTTATCGTTTTCATAACCCAACTATAGCACAAGAATATGGAGAAAGGGCCAAGGGAGGGGAATGGAAGAGGGATATTTGGGTGGAGGGAGGGTAATGGGTGGGGTCACACCTATGGTGCATCTTAGAATGGGTACAGGTACAGTTGGGTAGATAACCCAACTATAGCACAAGAATATGGGGAAAGGGCCAAGGGAGGGGAATGGAAGAAGGATATTTGGGTGGAGGGAGGGTAATGGGTGGGGTCACACCTATGGTGCATCTTAGAATGGGTACAGGCAAAACTTACTAAATGCAGAATACAAATGTCTACATACAATAACTAAGAAAATTCCAAAAAGGCTATGTTGAACAGTTTGATGAGAATATGTATATGAAACCAGCACATTGTACCCCTTGATTGCACTAATGTACACAGCTATGATTTAATAATAATTAAAATAAATAAATAAATAAAATAAAAAATAAAAAAGAAATGTGTTTTATAATGTCACCAAATAAAAGATTTCAGTCATAAAAAATAAATAAAAGAAGTAATGTTGTTAAAATGGCCATACCACCCAAAGAAATCTACAGATTCAATGCAATCCCTATCAAAATACCAGTGACACTCTTCACAGAAATAGAAAAACAATCCTAAAATTTATTTGGAACTATAAAAGAACTTGAACATCCAAAGAGATCTTCAGCAAAAAGTGTAAAGATAGCACCACACTCCCTGATTTCAAAATTACTACATAGCTATAGTGAGTAAAACATCATAGTACTGACATAAAAGCAGACACATAGAACAATGGAAAAGAATAGAGAGCAAATACATTCATTCATATATGATCAATTGATCTTTGACAAAAGTGCCAGGAATACACTGGGGAACGATAGTATGTTCAATAAATGGTTTTTCGAAACAGGATATCCACATGCAGAAGAATTAAATTGGACTTATCTCACACCATATGTACAAAGCTACTCAAAGTGAATTAAAATTTATATAAATAAACCCTAAATTATAAAATTCCCAGAAGACAACGTAAGAGAAATAAGCTTCTTGACATTGATCTGGACAATGAGTTTGCAATATGACCCCAAAAGCACAGGTAACAATAGTGAAAATAGACAAATGAAATTGCACCAACCTGGAAAGTTTCTGCACAGCAAAGGAAACAATCAACGGAGTGAAGAGTCAACCTACAGATTGAGAGTAAATGTTTGCAAATCACACCTCTGGTAAGGGATTAATATTCAAGATATTTACATAACTCAAACAACTCAATAGAAGGAAAACAACCCAACTAAAAAATGGGCAAAGAATCTGAATAAACATTTTTCCAAAAATGACATAAATGGACAATGGGCATTTGAAAAGTACTCATCATTATTTATCGGGGAAATACAAATTAAAACCACAATGAAACATCACCTAACATCTGTTAATATGGCTATTACCAAAAAAGCAGAAGACAACAAATGTCGGTGAGAATGTGAAGGAAAGGGTGCCCTGGTACACTGTTGATGGAGCTGTATGTTGGTACCGTCATTATGGAAAACAGTATGGAGGCTCCTCACAAAATTAAAATAGAACTACCATATGATCTAGCAATCCCACAGCAGAATAGATATACATACACACACACAGAGGAAATGAAAGCAGTGTCTTGAAGACATGCTTGTACTCCTATATTCATTGTGGCATTATTCATAATAGGCAAGATATACTGAAAAGGGCACACACCACTAACCAAATCCTGATTCTAGAGGAGTCATTGTGGCTGGACATGGTAGCTCACACCTATAATCCTAGCATCCTGGGAGGCCAAGGTGAATGGATTGCTAGAGCTCATCAGTTCAAGACTAGCTAGGCAAGACAAGCTGTCTATACTAAAAACAGAAAAACTAGCTGGGCATCATGGCAGGTGCCTGTAGTCCCAGCTACTTGGGAGGTTGCGTCAAGAGCATCTCTTGAGCCCAAGTGACTGAGTTGCTGTGAGCTAAGATAATGGCACTCATCCAAGGGCTACAGAGTGATACTCTGCCTCAAAACAAAACAAAACAAAACAAAAACCAGAATCACCGCATCCCATCCAATTCCATCTACTTTCTTCCCAAGAAAGGATATCCAGGTTTAAAGAGCCAATACTTACGGGTCAGAAACAAAAAAAAGGGATGAGCTAATGGGTACCATGTCTATATTTTCCTTTTCGTCCAGCAGTAGACTTGTTTTCCTTTTGATAAATTTTTGGTTGACAAATGCTGAATTGAAACAGATAGTTGGGCTATATTCCAACTAGCCTGCAAGATCATTTGCAAAAATAGAATTTTTAAATATTATGTGGACCTATTTGCCTGTCTAGTGGGTCCCAATGTTTGGATATTATGAGTGTCTTATTGTACTAATTTCCTATTGCTACTATAACAAATTATCATATTCTTAGTGGCTTAAAACAAGATAAACTTATTCTTTCATAGTACTGGAGGTTGGAATTCCAAGATCAGTATCACTGGATCAAAATCAAGGTGTCACATGGGCTTCCCAAATCTCTAGGGAAGAATTCATTCCTTGCCTTGTGTAATTTCTGGTAGCTGTCAGCATTCCTTGGTTTATGGACACATCACTCCAATCTTCAAGGCCAGTATTTTGAAATATTTAACCATTCCATCTTTATATCACCTTCTTCATTGTGTATGTCTGATTTCTCACTGCCTTGCTCTTATAAAGATAGTTGTGATTACACATATCCTTAAGAGGATCAATGGAGCATAACTGGATAATCCAGGATAATTTCTTATCACAAGAATCTTAACTATATCACATTAACAAAGACCCATTTTGCCATATAACTTAACATTCACAGATTCTCAAGATTAGGATATGAAGATCTTTGAAGGCCCATTTTTCAGCCTACCATACCAACTGCCTACCTATTATTTAGCACATAAAAGTCACATACAAGAAGAGATAAAACCAAGTGAACAAATTATCTATTTTTCTTCAAATTTTGCCACACAAATGGTAATAATCAGTTATCTATAAAATCCACCTAAAAGGAATTCTTTATTCATGCATCGCAGGATATATTATGATATGTTTTAAAAATAACAAAACTCTTCAGTAGTTTGATTTCACAGTACAACATTTACCTGGGTCACCATTTCACCATTTTGTATCAGCTTTAGAAAGAATTTAATAAAGAAATAAGAATGAAAATAAAGAACTAGAATCAAGCTGCAGCCTCTAATTGTGATACATTTACTCTCACAATCTGTCAGTGTAGACAGGTATGTGAGGTGAGGAGAAAAAATGGAGCTGTCCACACTTGGACTTCTGTATATTCTTAAATTCCCTGTAGAAACTAGGTGACAGGAACACTATTTGCTTCCCTATTGGAAAAGCACATGAGTCCCTGCAGTAATAAAACTCAACTCAATTCAATCCACAGCCCAAGAGAGGATATAGAATTGGACTTAGAGGTAAACCCTTCAGAATTTAAATACATTTTAATTACTTAAAATGTCCTATTTCTGAGTCATCCATGCAAGATGGTGCAATGGGCAAGATTAAGATAGACTAGGAACAAAAACATGACCTTAGAGCTCGTAACTCCAGAGAAACCCAAGATGACCCTGAACCTCAAAGAAAGAAAGAAAGAGAAACGCTGCGCTTAAGGCCTTCCAAAGGAAATTTTTGCATTTTGTTTCCACTTTTTATTTCCACTATTTTCTCTCCTCTTAAATATATTCTAGCCCTTTAATAAATTGGAGGTTCTTCATGGGTATAGGTAACAGGCATTCTGAGATTTAGACCAGAAAGCAGCTAACAAAGCAGGTGTACACACACACACACACACACACACACACTCACGCACACACAGAGCTCAGGAAAACTGTGAGGATATCCAGGTACCACGCCTAGGGTAAAGGGACTCATGATGCTAAACCGTGCTGACAGTTTCTAATCCCAGCTCATCGGGGATTTAAATTGTACAATGCGGAAATGACTTGTTGGATAACTTGCAGTGTTCCTCTGAAAATTTAATTGCAGCATACCTAATGCTTTTATAAAATATATACATTTTACTTATGTCTCTTAGTCAAAATAGTCTTCTACCCTTTTTTTTTTAAGTAAGTGACAAAAGTGGTCTTGTTGTAATTAATGAAGTACAAAAATATTGGGGAAACATGCCTAAAGGCTTAAACTATAATTCTATTACTAATATATTCCCTTGGCTTGCCTTTTGAACTCCACTGCCTCTTGCCTTGCAGCTGTGTTTAATGAGTAGAGAGATTATTCAAATGAGTCAACAGCACAGCATTATTTCTGAGACTCCAGCTATCCTGAGCACGAATCTTCTCTTACAATCAGACAGTAAGAACAGACTATCACTCTCTAGTTACTGGCCACATATGTGGTAAATTGATTTCATGGACACCAGATCACATCCCTAGATGGGGAGAGAAGCTGCTAATGATCCCAGGAGCAGACAAAAGGACAGCGGAACAGCCTTCAGGGTGAAAAATAGGAAGACACCTACAACGGCCTCTACTGCACATGGGCTTTCAATTTGTCACTACTTATCAGGGATGGAGACTGTTAGCGTAGAATAATGAAAACACACAGGCTTACAAAATAGTCTCTTTAAAAATCACTGTTTGTGGGCATATGGCCTTCACCCCAACTCACATTGAAATGGGACCCATTGCAAATAGGCAGGCCAATGTTTTAATAACCTTTACAATGTTCAAGTGAGTTTCTACTCATGTAAGATTTAAAAAGTAAGAATAACTCTTTGGGGGGAAAACTCCTGAGATGGCTACAAAGTTACCAAGAAAATTTAATAAGAACTAATTTTGAACTGATAAGTATTCAATCCAATATGGTGGGATTAAGCAATAAGAATTCTTTCTGGGAATTTACAGAGAAATAAGCATCTCATGAATAAGTAAATTCTGAAACAGGAGGCTATGGGGTGTTTATTGATTTTGAAATCATTTGTTTGAGAATTGCCTTGAGGAAAAACCATTATGGCTGATAATATAATGGTTATATTCAGAGACAATCCACATATTTGGCTGACGGTAGAGCAGAAGAAAAGAGAAAGATTGCCCACACAATACAAAATTTATAAGCAAAAGTTTGATCTGCAAAATCCCCTCGTTGTTATAATCTTTCATTTCCTAATTCCTAGAAGTTAATCTTCAGATGTAATTTTTAAAAGTCAAAAATAATTATGCACTAAGTAACTTGGATCCTCAATTTACTAAATACTGTTGCCACAACTGGAATTGAATTTTTTTAATGGCAAAAAGGCTGCTTCTGGGGACCATTTGAAGGCCTATACCCATTCACACCTACCCTTTATGTTACCTGCCTCCGCCTCTGCTATTGGAGATCATTAGTATTAAAATGTGAAGCTATTTTATTATTTTCAAAATTTTGTTATTTTCAAAACAATATTTTTAGTTCACCATTCTTATTAAATTAAAAAAAAAATGCTGTCATTTTTTATAATAGGAAAAACACAGCAAGTGTTTTGGTAAATTCCAAGTTAGCCAGAAAATTCCATTATGATATCCTGTGTTTTCTAATAATTAGATAGGTTTTTTTTGTTTGTTTATTTGTTTGTTTTTCCTTAAACACTCTTGTTAAAGGATACCTCCCAGTTGCCACCTTTTTTGGGCTGCTGTCCAACATAAAGGGAGGAAACAGAATTCAGGTTAGTTGAATCCAATGCTGTGACAATCTTCTTGGCAAATCACTCCCTGTGCTGGCTTCCACATGAACTACCCGCCTGTTCCTGCATGGCTGTGGGCTCTGGGGAAACGTGAGCTCTCTTCAGGGCAAACCCTCCCTTCCTCTTGTGCCCTTAATCTCTTCACATTGCATCAGTTGCCCCACTTCTAGGTTTGTTTGTGTCTCTTCTGTTTGCTCTTTCTCCTTAGCCTACTAACAAGTGACATGACTTTATTAAAAAGTTAAAGCCATCCTATCTGGGGTTGCCAACTCATCTCCACCTGCCCGTGATTTGCCAGATCCTTGAGTGGCTACGTGCTGGTCTCTACACTGTCACTCAACAGACTGCACCACCCTTAGATCCAATTTCCACCAACATCAACACACAGAAATGCCTCCCAAACCTCAGTCACACCCATCGGCCTCAGGTTCTCGTCAACCTTTGGTACTGTTGTTCCCCAACTCTGCTCTCTGCTTTTTATCACCTACCTACTCCTGATTCTCCTGCTCCTATCAGGGCCTCTTGCTGGGCTCTGAGCCTGAAATGCCTTCCCATCCCTCGTTGTAAAGAAACACTGCATGTCCTGCAGAGTCAACCTAAAATACCATTGTCTGGACCCTTCCCTGACTCCACCCAGGAAAGGAATCATAAACACCACGTACATACTTCCATGATTGCTCTTCACACATCAGATGGAATTTCCATTTATTAATTCACCAAACATTACTGAGCACCTTCTTGGTGCCAGGTACTGGTCTAGGCACATGGGACGTCTTTGCAGAAAACTATTCTACTAGTTAAAATGCTCTTTCCCTCCAGCTTCTCATGTACTCTCCTCCAGGGTATGATTCAAAGCCATCTTTTCTATGAACACCCAATGCTCAGCAGAGGCAACTTGTCTCCAAATGCTCAGGACCGCTTTTTTTTTTGAGGCAGAGCCTCAAGCTGACACCCTGGGTAGAGTGGTGTGGCATCACAGCTCACAGCAACCTCCAACTCCTGGGTTCAAGCAATTCTCCTGCCTCTGCCTCCCAAGTAGCTGGAACTATTGGCACCTGCCACAACACCTGGCTATTTTTTGGTTGCAGCCATCATTGTTGTTTGGCGGGTCCGGGCTGGATTTGAACCTGCCAGCTGAGGTGTATGTGGCTGGCGCCTTAGCCACTTGAGCCACAGGCACCGATCAGGACCACCCATTTGCATTTCCAGCTTTAACTTGCTTTCTTGTGTTTGTCACCATTACCCTGCATGGTTTTTATTCCCTACCTCTCTGACCTCATCTCTGACCTTTCACTTCCTCCAGGTGTACTTCTTCTTTCTGCTCCTGGCAGTTGTGTGATCCTTCTTCTGCCCAGGTCTTGCTCCTTCAAATCTTCATTTGACTGTTCCCTTTGCATCATTCAGACCCCAAAACTCTTTCCTGTATCAGCCACTTTCTACTACCTCATTTCTCTATTCATTTCTGTGTGGCACTCATCATCAGCACCTATTTTACGAATTTGTTTACTAGGATGTAAGCTCAGTGGCAGCAGGGTCCTTGTCTGTCTCTTTCACTGCTGACTCCCTCAATGCTCACAACACATAGAAGGATGAATGAAACCCCATAGTCTCTACTAATTTCCAAGATAGTTGGAGAATATAGAAATTTCTTTATATATCTTTGAAAATGCAAATCAAAACCACTCTAAGATATCACCTAATCCCAGCAAGATTAGCCCACATCACAAAGTCCCAAAACACCAGATGCTGATGTGGATATGGAGAGAAGGGAACACTTCTATACTGCTGGCGGGATTGTAAACTAATACAGCCTTTTTGGAGAGAAGTATGGAGAATCTTTAAAGATCTAAAAGTAGACCTTCCATTTGACCCTGCAATCCCATTATTAGGTATCTACCCAGAAGAAGAAAAATCATTTTACCAAAAAGATATTTGTGCTAGAATGTTTATTGCAGCTCAATCCATAATTGCCAAGTTGTGGAAACAACCTAACTGCCAATCAACCCATGAATGGCTCAACAAACTATGGTATATGTATACCATGGAATATTATTTAGCCATTAAAAAAGATGAAGACTTTACATTTACCTGGATAGAGTTGAAATACATTCTTCTTAGTAAAGTATGGTAAGAACGGAAAAGTAAATATCCAATGTACTCCATACTAATGTGAAATCAATATGCAAACAATTATATGCTCATAAGAACAATAAAACACTAAGAGAGTCCAGTTCAGGGATAGAAGGAAGTGGTGGGGGGATGTTTGGCAGAAGGAAAGAAGGCATGAGATGGGATCTCACCTAATGTGCACATTCTGAGGGTGTATAACACACACCCCTAAGTGAGGGGTCATCTACAAATGGAACTTTACCGTGGAAGTGAGAACAATGTAACCCAAAAGTTGTACCCTCATATTAATTTGAAAAAATAAAAAAAAACCCACTCAAACAAAAAAATATAAAAATAAATGAAGAAAATGAAAAAAAAATAAGAAATTCCTTTATATATCTTTGAATTCCCCATGGTACATGATGCCTTTTACATGAAAGTAGTCATTCAATAAATATTCAATGAATACATGAAAAAATGAAACGAAGAATTCTTCGAATAGATTCTGATGATAAAGACTTTATAAACCACTGGCATTTAACCTTCATTGCCCATTAGAATCATCCGAGGAGATTTTTTAAAATGCTAATGACCTGTTCCCACCACCCAGAGATTCTGATTTAAATAGTCAGGGAAGGGGCTTGGGCGTTAGTTTTTTGTTTGTTTGTTTGTTTTTGGGGGGAGGGGTGTTGTTTTTTGTTGTTTGTTTATTTGCTTTTTGCAGTTTTTGACTGGGGCTGGGTTTGAACCCACCACCTTCAGTATATGGGGCTGGCACCCTACTCCTTTGAGCTCCAGGTGCCACCCCCTGGGCATCAGTATTTTTTTAAAGCTCCTCAGATAGTTCTAATAGAAAGCCAAGGTTGAGAACCACGGCTCTAACTCTGCAGAAGAATGTCAAGCCTAAATAAAACATTGAATTCTGAACAAGCTTTAGGATATGGCCATTGATTTGATTCTTGAATTGCTCTTCATGAGGAATTGTGAGCAAGTGCCCTCTTTTGCAAAGGCCTACTGAAAGAGAACACTTTGGAAGGAAAAAAAGCTACTTTGGTGCCATACACTGAAGGAGGTAGCCTTTCAATGCAAACACTACTGAGACCCATCTACTGTTCACGATTTCAGTGGGAAAAATTATAGGCGATAGCACATGGAGGCCACCATGAGTCACAGCAGAAAAATGCATACGTGCATTTAGTATTACTTTGGAGAGAGTTAAATCCTATATGAAGAGGGGTGGGTTACATCTTTCTAACCTGGTATTAATATGAACGGTGTAAGCCCATTGCATTCAGGAGTCAATAGACCTGCAATGATTTAAGCAGAGAGGGTGTTTGCAAAGCAGAAGAAAGCCTGCCTAATTAGAAAATAAGGAATGGGAAAATAAATAAAGGAATTGAATGAAGCTCTAATTTGCCTGGAGACATCCTAACACTCACTGCAAAATAAATCGAATTTTTGCTGTATATGTACTATATTCAATATTTGTTAATAAGCGGACAGTTAGTAATTTTTTTGTATTTCCCACATAAACGGGATGTGTGTGTGTGTGTGTGTGTGTGTGTGCGCGCGCGCGCACGCAATTGTTAAGCTGGCCCATGCAATGAGCCACAGGGAGGCAACTTTCAGTCTGCTGAGGCACAGCCTGGTCTCCAGAGAAGATTCCCCCCAAGTTGCACAACAGGGAGGGAAAAAGCACACAGGTGAGATCCATGGGCTTCAGATATTGTCTTGGGGAGGAAAATAATAATTGTTAGGAGCCCTTTGACAAAGAATTTCTACCCTGCTAGTCTGGGTTAGCATTTCTGAATATGATAAATAACAGGGCTCTCGGACAGCCCATTTTTTCTGTATTTTGATACCATTACAACAGTAATCATGCCTCATGTCAGGTGTTATAAGATAAAGACAAATGTTTCCTATTGCTATTCTGTCAATGCAGCTCAACCCAGGCCAAAGAAAGACACCCCTGCCGGATGTGGGGATGTACCATTTGTCTTGTCTCCCTCACAGATGGAAGAACATCCTGTCCCAACAGGGTCCTCGGGTCAGAAAAACAGAAATCTGCTGCTGGCAGTGTTAGGCTGGCTTCGCCTGCTCCAGAAACCAGCACCCTTTGTACACTGCCTTCGCACTAAGACTGTGATTTATCTTCCTTCTCTGGGACTATCGATTAGACTGTGCAACATATCTGTAAGGTCAAACAGGAAAACAATCCCTTCATCAAATAAGATGAGCTTTGGCATCAGTGATTTTTTTTTTTTTTTAATCAGAAAGTCTCCACACCATCATTTATGGATGGTAGCAATATTTGTTGAGAAACCTAAAATGATTTTCAAAGATGTGGTTCAGGAGCCCATCTGAAAAATTGTTTACGCCAAAACAGATGGAGTTTGGCTTCATTGTTGAAATAAATTGCCATATGGAACAAAACACAGCTGATTATTGCATTAACACTAGTGTTAATATGTTTCATCATTCTGTTGTCTTTATAGGCTACAGTTGTCAACACATTTTAATCAATATGCTCAGAAGTGAACACAAATTGTGCAATTTGGGAGCCAAAGGCAACTGCAGAGATTCCCTCGTCATTTTAGAGATGAGCAAACTGAAGGCCACAGATGAGTGGTTTGCACAAAGGCATGTGCCCTATAACATGGCAATGACAGAGAGCCTGAGAACATAGGCATATGCAAACAAGGCATTCAGAAGAGCAAGGCCATCGTAACTCGAGGTGAAAATTAGCACCTGCAAATAAGCATGATAGGACCCTTGGTACAATTAGAGAAAATAAACCCGCATGGACGAGATGCTTTCCCGTGCTGAGCATCTTCGTTTATACCCTCAGTGCTCTATATGTTCTGTTCTTGAATTTGTGCAACGATTTCTCACTTACTATCTTCTTCTGAGAATATTCTCCATATGAAATAAAAGCCACTGTGAATGAGAGCAGGAAAACACAAATAAGCCCCAGGAGATGGTGGGAAAAAGAACACGGGACCCAAGAACAAAGAGTTGGATTCCATTTCCAGGTGTGGTAGGGAGTGGAGGTTTTTCCTCCTTGTTTTGCTCATAATCGTTGATCCTTCTGAGGTCCTCTCTTCTCCGTAAAGTGGGGAATGAATGGGAATTGATCTGAAAAGCTATTTCAAAAGTTATTACAGGATTGTCAGTAATCCTTCTAAACCTAACCTCCATCTCGACTGCCACCCCCATCCCTGACACATAAAACCCTTTGAAAAGCTAGTGTTGGAAGTCTGACGTGAGAAAACAGTAAGCCAGTGGCCACCCCCCTACCCCACCCCAGCTCAAGGTCAGTGACCCAGAAACAAGGGAGAGGAGGCTTCCAAGTTCTGTGAAAGTAATTGTACAAGTGCATTGAATGGATGCTCCGTTTCATGATTTGTGTTTCATCCCACTGCACCAAACTTTTAAGAGATGTCCAAATCCTTTCATTTTCTCTGGCTACCACCGCTGACAGAGTCCTCTGTTACAGTACTCTTCACCTTTAATTTCCCTTTTTATTATTTTTTATCTCTTTTCTAGCTAGTTTTTTTCAGCCAAAAAAGAAAAAATAATGTGATGATCTATGCAACCCAGTGCCTAACATACAGTAGGCAGTGAGCCCTATTGGACAGGTACATTGACTGAGCTCCTGAGATCTCAGAGTTCTACCAGGCAGGATGTGTTTCTGTGCTTGTGTCTGCCATATATTAAGTATGAGTTAGGGTAACAGGCAAGCTTCTATAACACAGAAACCTGAAAATATAGTGGCATACTTAACATCAGACTTTAATTTCTTCTCAAATAGCAGATCAGGGATGGGTGAGTAACCCTACGTGGGTAAATGGTTCCAGCCTGCAAAGTCATTTTGGGACTTGAGGGAGGGTGGATTATTTCTGCCACCTGCAACATAGGGTTTACATCTCTGAGGCCAAGGCGACTCCATTTCATAGACTGAAGAAATGGGGAGAGACAAATGAGATTGGAAAGGAGAGTGGAGAGCAAGCGGATTTCTTAGCACTCATTTCTTCCACCACATCCCATAAGCCAAACTTTATCACATGACCACATCTTAGCTGCAAGAGAAGCTGAGGAATTTAGTCTCAAGCTGGGCATCCAGGTGCCCAGATAAAACTCAAATGTCAGGAGTAGGGTGTTTATTAAGTCTCTGCAAGACCTAGCTGTTAAACTCAAATGTCAGGAGTAGGGTGTTTATTATTAAGTCTCTGCAAGACCTAGCTGTTCCTCTGAGTCCACCTCTTATCATCTCCTTCTCCCTCTCTGCTCCCACCACCCTGGCTTATTGCTGTTCCCTCAAATACCAAGACATCCCTGCTCAGGGATGTGCACCTCCTTTCCCCTCTAGTAGGGCCATTTTTCCTTCCCAGAGCTCTGTAAGCCTTCCCTCGAGTCTTAGGTCTAACATCGCTTTGCTACAGAGGCCCTTCCTAAATATACTGTATGAAATCCAATCTTCTCTCTGCCTTTTAGCCTCTGTTTCCTTAATATTCTGTTTTTATTCTGAGCACCTATCAGAATCTCTCCTACTAGAATATAAGCCCGTTAGAATTTGGTCTATTTGGCTCATTGTTTTATCTCCAGCACCTAGGACAGTGCCCAGCACATAGTAAATGTTTGATAACATTTGTTGAATGAAATATGCCTCACTGACATACATACATGCATATCTTATATTATGAAAACACACGTATGCACACACATATAAATATATATTTATATATATATATACACACACACATTGGTGCCAATTGAAGAACACCTGCTACAGTGTGGTCCTGGGATTAATTAACAATCTCTTCTCATCAGAGCACGACTACCCCTCTAAGAATCATTAACTTTATATTCTGATTCCTTTTTGTAACTCTCTTGCATCAGTGTTCACTGATTGGTTTCTGATTTGTATTTCACAAAACACACGAACTGTTTGTTTTGTTAGATCAGGTAGAACGTATTAAAAAGAATCCTTGGGACCTCCAATTGTTTAAAACTCACTCTATCAAGTAAAGGGCATTTCTGCCTTGAAATACACAGATGTTGTCTGTAATAGTTATTTCTATTAATCTACATGGTCTCTTTCCTCTTTGCTATTACCCAAACCCAGATGATAATGAGAGATAGCTCTCAATACCACAGATGGTGTCTTACAAAACGCCCCTCCCCCAAAAAATCACTGCTACCCAGTATCTATTACAGGTGTACAATGAAGAGGCTTAATGCATCTCCCAATCTTTTTGTTTCCTGTAAGAAAAATAAGTCATTCAGATTAATTACTGCTTGGAAGCTTCTCATACATTGAACAAAAGCTATTTGTTTTGTGATTATTTTCTGTCTCAATAAAATATCCCCCACTTAAAAAAGTGGGAGTAAAAGCTATTTGCTTCCTAGATGACTGATGGTTGACATTTAACGGTTCCATGCTTAGATACATGTAAGTTGCTCAGTACAAGTGAATTGGCACAGAGGGAACTGCTCAAAACCTGAGAAGGTCAACAGAAGAGGCTACAGCAGGGAGGAAAAGCCCAGTGGGGACAGGTAGGAATATTTACAAGACAGCACATACCTTCTAGCTCTCAAATCTGAGCTTTCTCAGCACCTGGACAACCACTTCTTCAATTCAGAGTCCAGTGGTTTTTCAACCTTCCTAATTGCCGTGTTGTTACAAATGGAACAAAGGGATCGTGACCCACAGGTTGAGAACCGCTGATTTAGACCCTTACAATCTCTCACCTAGACTATTCCAAGGCTCTTTATAGGCTACAGGTGTCACCACATGGTTCCTCTCCTCTCTAATTCCTCCTTAACAGAACCAACCTGTGTCTTCTTCCTAACTCATGCAATGAATCAAATCATTTCAACAACCTTCACTGCTTCCTCTTGCTGGTAGAGTCCCCTCTAAGCCCCTCAGCAAAACACTAAACCTTCTCCTGATTTAATTCCAGGCTACTGTCCCAACTTCACCCCCCCTCTACACACCCTCACTTCATCTCAACATTCCAGCTCAAGGGAGCTACACGTTGGCAACTTTATGTGCTTTCCTACCCCAACTCCTTTGGTTTCTTCCATTAAGAATCCCTTTCTGTGATGTCAGCCTCCTTCTCCATGTTCAAACCAGGTTGACCTAATGCATGAGTTCAATTTCGCTGGTCCTTTCAGCTGGAATTACTTGCTCCTCCTGTGCTCCACATGGCAAGGCAAATGCTTTTCTATTGCCCACGTACCAGACTCTGCTTTGTTGTCAGTGCAGCATATGTTTTTATTTGTCCAAATAAATTGACAACTCTTTAAAACTTCATTCATTTCTGTATTCTTTATGAGGCTTTTACTATATATTAGGCACAATTTTAAATGCTGTAGGTGTGTTAGCAATTATTTTAATCCTAGGGAGTAGGTACTTTCATTCCCATCTTATAGATAAGTAGACCAAGACACAGGCAAGGTAGGCAAATTGGGTCTACCCTTGCAGAACCAGTAAGCGTTAGCGCTAGTCAGTCTGATTTCAGACTCTACCTACTTAAACAATACTTCAAGATATAGTAGAACCTGTGAAAGTTGACCAGCCAAGGAACTGTAACAATTGGTCAATTGGCAACAACTGGTCAATATACAGAAGTGGTCAGCATAAGGAACTAGGCCTGCAATACTGATAAGTACCTGTGGTGCATGTCTAGTCCATGAAAATTAGGTCAACTTGACGCAGTCGCTATAGGGGGGTGGTCAATTATGCAAGTTTTACTGTGCATTTAAATGTATCCAATCAAAAACATTTAGAAAGTTCCAAAGACTGATAGAAAATGCCATGAAGTCAGGGGATAGAAATATTGAGTTGCTCAGCTCAGAGAAGGAAGTTGTTTGCCCTGAGTTAACACACTAAGTTACTAGGCAGAGACAGAATGATAGCTGGGTCTCCAGAGGGTGGTCTAGTACTCCTTAAATTAGATAGATCCTGGGTCTTGTGTGGTTCCTATGGAGTGAACGGGCAAGAAAAGAAAATGAGAAATGTAGTCAAGTCTAGAGTCATTATAAGAAATAGTGAGGATGGCTCAGTGCCTGTGGCTCAAGCGGCTAAGGTGCCAGCCACATACACCTGAGCTGGCAGGTTCGAATCCAGCCTGGGCCTGCCAAACGACAATGACAGCTGCAACCAAAAAATAGCTGAGCATTGTGGTGGGCACCTGTAGTCCCAGCTGCTTGGGAGGTGGAGGCAGGAGAATTGCTTAAGCCCAGGAGTGGGAGGTTGCTGTGAGCTTTGATGTCATGGCACTCTACCCAGGGAGACAGCTTGAGGCTCTGTCTCAAAAAAGAAAAAAAAAAAAAAGAAAAAGAAATAGTGAGGAATTCAGGCAAGGATGGGCTGCAAGGCACTGCAAACTCACTGCCTAATAAACACAACCCTGTGAAAGAATTTTCTTAAACTGTAAAATGCAAAAACCTAAACCCATGGATCTAAATAACAAAAATCAACAGCAAACCATTTCTCCAGTGCTTACCATATGCTGGGAGCTGTGTTAGCACTCCATCCAATTTAATCCTCACAGCCAAAACTTCTTTATCACTAGGAGCCTCATTTTACAGAGAAGGAAACAGTCTTGGAGAAATTGAGTAACTTTCCCAAGGTCAATAAGTGAGTAAGAAGTAGCTCTGAGTTGCATATTCCAAATAAGTGAACTTTACAGATAATAGAACTCTATTCCTTAAAGTCCTAAAACTTCAGCATTCTCCTATGTAGTACCCACTTCCCTGCTTTCCAAAACAAAGGACTGGAATAGATTTTACCCTTTTACTTGGTCCCCAAAGTCATCCTTATGCATATTCCTATGCACCAGTTCCTTTCAAAATTATTGTAAAGATGATGCTTCATTGAGGTTGATACGTCTGGTGTCTAATTATAAATAATCTCTTAAGTACTAGTTGACCCTTGGCCTGCTTTGATAGTTTTCTCATCCTTCCTCTCATCAAAATACAGCAGCTGTCATTTCTTGCAGTTACATTCTTCATTATTCCCACCCCCTTCTGCCGTGCCTGGGCATTGCTTGGGTTTGGCCAAAATTTAGAGTCATTTGAGTGAGGATCTGAGATACTGTACCCCGAAGAAAGGGCCTGAGCAGAGATGCAGCCATGCCTTTTCTTTTGGCTACTCAGAACCTCTTTCTTTAGCTGCATTTCTGATTATTTAAACATTCAGCAAGTGGTTGGGGGGAAGGGGATGGAGCTGGAAGGCTTTGAGGATTGAGAGGGTGGAAACATTCCCTTGTAATGATACATTTATGAGGGTAAATTAAAAAGGAACCATTTTCAAGCAAAAAATAATAGAATATTTTAATGGAATCAGATTGTAAAAATTCAAATGTTGCTTTTAATCTTCATTAAATATTTAAGGAGGTACAATGATGAGATGTAGGAACCTGGACTTTAGACTTAGAAATACCTGAGCTATAATTTCTCTTCATTGCTTTCTGATAATTACCTTTGGACAAGTGACTTAATTTCTCTGAGCCCTCATTTTTTTTATTTTCATATCTTAAACTGTGGATAATGATAAAATCTATCTCATAAAGTGTGTAAAGTACTTGACACATAACAGTTAGCTTTAAAAATCCCATATAATATAGTTGAGATCATATTTTTATTACTTGAACTTAAAGTATGCTTAGCCTCCAAAAGTTATACGCATGGTCTAGAATTTGTAATTCATAATTTCATACCAAAAATGATAAAGAATTCATGTTGTCTTCTTAAAAACTCTGAATGTAGCATAGTTTTCTGGTCAGAGTATTTGAATGACTTGAATTTACCAATCGTCATTTAAGCCTGATGGCTTAAATTTAGAAGTTTCTTGTTAAACATCTATTGAGTGGATGAATGAATGGAAGGAAAGATGAATGAATAGATGGACATATGGATGGAAAAAATACTCAGGCACAAAGTAATGTTTAAAAATGGTGGAATTTTGGATCTTCACATGTGTATATGGAAATCCATCTTTGCTAAATATTTTAACTGGATTAGACACATCAGTTGATAAAAGATCAATATGGCAATACCCAAATACTCACATGGACTTGAGTTTGAAGTTTTCAGGACCTTGGCAACATGGAGCTTGGAGGAAGAAGAGAGAAGCCAGATGAAGGTAGAAACAGAAGCAAGAGGAACATAGAATTTGGCCTAGCTGCATGGGCTGATCCAGAGATGGGCAGCTAGTCTGAGGCTTAAAACCCAAAGAGTAGAGCAAAGTTGGCACAGTTCAGAAAAGCTGTTACTCCCAGGTGAAATTTTCTAACAAAACTCACAGCAATGGAAAGTTCAAAAAGGTGGAGATTGAGAAATGGGGGGAGGACAGTGATGGCAGTCCTGGGAGAAGTGCTCATTCACTGTAGCTCCAGGGCCTCCCTCTTGAAGGAAGCAAACAGGCTGACGCTTGAGGCCCGAGGGCCAGAGGAAATGGCTAACAAAAGAGTGCTGACCAAAGGCCCAGAGGAAGGAAGGCACCAGGCCACATAAGAAAGACAGGGCAGTACATACTGTAACTCTAGCCATGTTACAAAACAATAACCATCCCAAGTTCAACTGCTGAGGAGAAAATTCAAAAAGCAATGCAGCCCAGTGCTTATGGCTGGGCTCCTGGCTCTGGATGTCAGGCCCAAGACTGGAACACATTTTCAGGTAAGGCTAAGGCTGTATATGTCTGCCTCACTCAGGATTAGCTTTACAGGCAGGACATACCTGATGCTGGGTAGGGAGAAACAAAGTCCTGGTTATGAGAAGCTGGGAAGACAGAAGCAAGAGAAACAGTGCTTCTAACAGAAACATATTTTGAAAAGTTCCTTGAGGGTAAAAATCAAATCTTCTTTATCCATTAATACCTTATAGGGCAGCCTCACATAGGTGGGCACAGTATTTAATCCTTAGCAAAGGTTAAAAGGAATCCATACTCATGAGTACAAGTTAAATACTTCAGTCACCACTTAATTGTTAAAGACCCTCCCTACCATTTCTCCCTGTACATCTATAGACAAGAATATCATGCGTGTCCTTGTCTGCCACTCGAAAATAGTGTCATAGCTTCCAGCCTTATCTCTGTCTGTGTCCCGAGTTCATCTCAAAGAAAAGTGCTAATTATTTCCATAGCATTTATCTGTTTTAATCTTAAATCCTATCATCAAAGGTATTTTGGCCCACATAGCTTAGAGCCCTGAGCGTCTGCATAATTTTCTCTTCATCGGAGTGTTAGATTTAATTAAACAAGTATTTGCTTAGCAACTATTATGTGTACTCAGTGCAAAGTATTCATAAGGATAACAGGTGTTTGGAGCAAATGTGATTATGACAAGGTTCCTGTCCTCAGGAAAAACTAGTCAGAGAAGCAAATACAAATGGTGAAGTAAGCTGAAGCTGAGTGAAACAAATGCTGTCATCAAGATGCAAAGACCATGGAAGCAGAAACAATTAATTCCTACTCAAAGTACGTGTGTTACTGACATCAGTATCCCCTCCCTGGTGCATTTCCTGGGCCCTCAAACAAATGGTCTTTTCTCACTTCTCTGGTATTTATTCCAACTTTTCTGAAGGGACTTTTGTAGACTTTCCCCCATCGTAGTCACACATCACCCATCTTTCAAGCAGACTGGAAGCTGATGGGGAACATTGTGTCTCTGACACAAGTTCTTAAACATAGGCACCCTTAATCTCCATTTCCTGAGCTGAACAGCAACACATACACATGCAATAAATATCTATAGTTGGAGGAGATGATAATTATTCTTAATACTTTGATTCTAAAATATTCCCCCCCAAGCATCCATGAATAACATGTTGAATTAGAGATGGTTCATATCCCACTAGTTTCAAAACAACTGCTTCAGCTATTTTTAATAAAGAAAATTACAAAATCATCACTCAATTTCCTGATGTAGCAGCATAAATAATTTGGGAGAAAAACATCTAAACAAGTCACTACTTTAAGATATACGATGCATAATATTCACAAAATGAAATTTTAGTTGTGAATTTACGAACAAGTAACAAAAACCCACTCTTCACAAGAGACAATGACGATGGCCACTTGGTTACTGGTTTAGACCAATTTATTGAAAGAAAAAGCAATAATAGGGCAGCACCCTATTAGCTGAGTGGATAGGGTACTGACCACATACACCAGGGCTGGTGGATTTAAACCCGGCCTAGGCCTGCTAACTAAACAACAATGACAGCTAGGCATTGTGCTGGGCACCTGTAGTCCCAGCTTCTTGAGAGGCTGAGGCAAGAGAATTGCTTTTGCCCAAGAGTTTGAGGTTGCTGTGACCTGTAAGCTGTGATACCATAGCACTCTACCTAGGGCAACATAGTGAGACTATGTCTCAAAAAAAAAAAAAAAGC
Source organism: Loris lydekkerianus (assembly GCA_963574355.1). Taxonomy (NCBI): domain Eukaryota; kingdom Metazoa; phylum Chordata; class Mammalia; order Primates; family Lorisidae; genus Loris; species Loris lydekkerianus. The sequence continues at coordinate 42,065 of CAUYPK010036086.1, forward strand.
GGTAATATATATTGTATGTATTAACTTTAAAAAATTAAAATCTTGGGGCCAAATCCATGATGTAAAACACTGAAACCAATGAATGTACAATTTCCGCTAAGGTACAGAACCCAGAAGATGTTTGAGGTAAACATTCCAATATAAGAACTTCTCTGACTCTTGTAGTGTAAACCTCTTTCCCAGGCCATACTTTACTCTAAAACTCCAAGGGCTGTCATTCAATTTCCACATTCAAAGTTCCTAGATCTCTAAACTTTGCAAGTTATGTCCCTAAAGAGTTTGATAAACAAGGATAGTTAGATAAATTATTTTCTCCATAATGCAGCTATGGTGCACTAGAGGACCTAATAAACATGTGAGGAAGGAAGGAAGGAAGGAAGGAAGGAAGGAAGGAAGGAAGGAAGGAAGGAAGGAAGGAAAGGAGGGAAGGAAGGAAAGATTCCACTTTATTCGATACATTTAATATTTCTAAATCTCTTAAAATTATATTAATGCATATAGAAATTAAAAAAAAAAAAAAACATTTATTCAAGAGGCCAGATGCAGTGGCTCATGCCTGCAATCCTAGCACTCTACGAGGCTGAGGCAGGTGGATTGCTTGAGCTCAGGAGTTCAAGACCAGCCTGAGCAAGAGTGAAACCCCATCTCTACCAAAAATAGAAAAAGAGAAAAGTAGCTAGGCATGGTGGTGCACACGGTAGCCCCAGCTACTTGGCAGGCTGAGGTAGGGGGATCACTTGAGCCCCAGAGTTTGAGGTTGCTCTGAGCTATGATGATGCCCCAGCACTCTAGCCAGGGTAACAGAGTGAAACTCTGTCTCAAAAAAAAAAAAAAAAAAACTATTCAAGAAAATTTAATAAATCTTGATGGGAACGGCAAAAGTCTGTGGTGTCTGAGCCTTGACCATCATCCTCACATGCACTCCATCTCCATGCAGGGAAATCCCTATTCTGGACAGGTGCATTCAAGAAGGTAGGCAAGAATGGAGGGGGAGGGGAGGATGGAATCTATTTTGTTCATTGGATGTATTCTTGAGCTAGAAAGTACTCTTTACTCTTCTATTCTTTTGGAAGAATTTGTGAAGATTTGTTATTATTTCTTATTTTAATATTAGGTAGAATTTATCAGTGAAGCCATGAAATCCTGGTCTTTTCTTTGTGGGTAGCTTTTAAATTACTGATTCAATCTGTTTATTTGGTATAAGTCTATTCACTCTTTTTATTTGGTATAAGTCTATTTAAATTTTTATTTCTTCTGTGGTCAGCTTTAATAGTTTGTATCTCCCTAGTAATTTATTTATTTCCTGTGCGTTATTAAATGTGTTCCATATAGTGATTCATACTATTCCTTTATAATTCCTTTTATTTTTGTAAGATCGGTAGTAATGTCCCTTCTTTCATTTCTGATTCTAGTAATTTCAGGTGTCAATAAATACAGGAAAAGTATTTGACAAAATTTAACACATTTCCATGATTAAAAAAAAAAACTTAAGAAATCAGGAAGAGAAAAGACATTCCTTGGCCTGGTAAAGAACATCTGCCAAATGCCCACAGCTAAAATACCATACTTGATGTGAAAGACTGATTGCCTTACTGCTAAGATCAAGAGCAGGACAAGGATATCAGTTCTCACCGTGTCTGTTCAGCACTGTACTGGAAGTTCTAATGGAGGCAAGTGGGCAAGTAAAAAATTAGAAAGCACAATATTTGCAAGGTAAAAATAAAAATATATCCATTTGCTAAGGATATAATCTTTTCTTCTGTTCTGAATATAATTTTTTTATTTCAGATTGATATGAGGATACAAATATTTAGGTCACATTGTTTTCACTTCTAAGGTTCAAGTTGTAGCTGAGCCCTTCACCCAGTGCATGCTTAACACCCTCATATTGTGCACTTTAGGTGAAATCCCTCCAATTGCCTTCCCTTTCACTCCTCTTCCTTCCCCCTTACTAGACTACACTGTGGGTTTTTTTCTTTCGTGTGAGCATGTGATTATTTATATATTGGTTTCACATTAGTATTAAGTACATTGGATGCTTGTTTTTCCATTTTTGTGATACTTTAATAAGAAGAATGTGTTTCAACTTCATCCAGGTAAGCACAAAAGATGTAACGTCTCCACCTTAACTTACGTTTGAATAGTGTTCCATGTTTGTGAATCCATTCATGGGTTGATAGGTACTTGGGTTGCCTCCACATCTTGTCAATTGTGAATTGAGCTATAATCAACACTCTAACAGAAAATCTTAATAAATCCATTGAAACACTATTAAAACTAATAAAGAAGTTCAGTAAGGTTTCAGGACAAAGCATCATTATGCAAAAATCAATCATATTTTTGATAAACAAGCAGTGAACAATCTGAAAGTAAAATGTATAAAACAATTCTATTTAAAATAGCATTGAAAAGACAAAAAAATCGGAATTAAGACTAACAAAAAAGTACCAAAATTTATACTCTGAAAACTATAAAACGTTAAAAAAAGGATTCAAATAAATGGAAAGATATTCTATGTTTATGAACTGGAAAACTTAAGGTAGTCACACTCCCCAAACTGATCTACAGATTCAATACAATCTCTATAAAAAATCTGGTGGATTTTTTGAAGAAATTGATAAGCTTATCCTAAAATTCTAAAATTCAGATAAAAATACAAGGGACATTTGACAGCCAAATCAATCTTTTATTTCTGAATGCATTAGAATTTTTTTTTTTTTTTGTATTTTGAATTTAATTGTTTTGGCATTTTTTTATTTCAGATTTCTATCAGGAGACAAGTGACTAGGTTAAAAAGAACTAAGTTTGCAAACTCACACTTTCTGATTTAAAAACCTACCACAAAGCTGTGGCAATCAAGATAGTAGGGTACTTATGTAAGGATAGACATATAGGTCATAGACTAGAACTGAGAGTACATAAATAAAACTTTAATTTATGGTCAACTTATTTCTGACAAGGAAACAGAGACAACTCAATAGGAAAAGAGAAGTCTTCTCAACAAGTGGTACCAGAATTACTGGATACCCAAAAACAAGAGAATAAAGTTGGACCACTTCCTTTTACTGTACAAAAATTACTAAAAATGGAAGATGAGCCTAAACACAAGAGCTGAAACTATTAAACTCTTAGAAGAGGTAATAGGAGTAAATCTTACGACCCTGGGTTAGACAAAAGCTTTTAAGATAGAACACCAAAAGCACAAGTAACAAAATTTAAAAAATAAATAAATTTTTTTTCTGCCAGGGAAGGGTTTGAACCCGCCACCTCCAGCATATGGGGCCAACGCCCTACCCCTTTGAGCCACAGGCACTGCCCTATATAAACATAGTCTGCAAAATCAGCCAGTGAATTATCATGGAGAAAGCAAAAAACTGCACTATGCATCATCCTTTTACAGTATTTACCACTTTAATGTAGCTACTCTTTAACCACTTCAGCTAAGTCGCTCTTTAACTACTTTTACTCTATGTTATTTGTTAACTAAAGAATTGGGATGCAGTTAATGAAACAAAGAACAAAGCTTAGAAGCAGGATGCAAGAGCAGACAGCAGGTTTCACCACTCTCATAGTTTCCATGGGAGGCAATTAAGTCTTTGAGTCCACATAGGGCAGAAAGGCTGACACCATACTCATGCCAGAAGCAGGAGAGAAAGAAGCTCTTTCTCTTAAATAACCCCAAAAGATTGTTTCTCTTATCAAGGAGCTAGCTGCCCATGCTGCTCCCAGCACGTCTCACAACAGCTTGTTTGTCCCTAGCGACCTTTGTACAGGCTTGCTGTGGGGTCTGGCCTCACTAAGATATTTCTTGCCCTGTTCTCAAAGGCCTGTGCTGTCATATTCAACAGACTTTGGGGGCTCCCAATACTTATTGTGGTCTCCTTGCATACACACTCTCTGAAACATCCACATCTTCTGTCTTTTATCCCTTGCCTCACAATTCACATTCCCTAATTGTTAAAATATTTCATAAATTCCAATTTAAATAAATGCTTCAAGAGGACAGCTTCCTCTGCCTCTACTCCTCAGTAAGTTCTCCCACCTTTCGCCCACAATTTACCTATATACTCGAGTATAAGCCGACCCCCTTAATTTTACCCTAAAAACTGGGAAAACTTAGTGACTCGAGTATAAGCTGAGGTGGAAAATGCAGCAGCCATTGGCAAATTTCAAAAATAAAAATATATACCCAAAACAATTACAATAATTGAGGAATCAATTACAAGACTTTACTGCCTTAAATGGGGTTTTCACTTAATTAAATGTGCCATTAAATATTGTGGGTTAAATAGTTCAGTGGAATACGGTTCAGTTCAGCCGCCTACCTCTTCAGCTCAGCCG